>JAUZSU010178536.1:0-12700 GCA_034780255.1 Parotocinclus maculicauda | reverse complement strand
TTATAGACTGAATTCATTCAAGCCCTACGATGCCACCCAAACGTTCTGCAAGTTCTACGGCTAAAATTGTGTATAAAAAATTGAACAAATGTGGCTTCCCTACTTCGTGGATTTTCATTTATTGCTGGTGGTCCTGGAACGTAACCCCCCGATAAACAAGGGAACACTGATGGCATAAGGCAGTTACTGCAGATTTGTTGACTGAATGTCAATGAATTGAATCTTCTATTCCATTACATCCAGAAAGTAGATTGAGAGCAGGTGATCACTGTGAAGATCTTTTGAGAACTATGTTCAAGAAGTCAGTTTGGGATGATTTGTTCTATGTGACATTGGGTGTTCTTGTACTGGAACATGGAAAATATGCCTCACACTATTCGACCACCAGCAGCCTGAGCCGTTGATACAAGGCAGGATGGATCCATGCTTAAATGTTGTTTATATCAAATTGTGACCATCTGAATGTCACAGCAGAACTTCTCTAGTCAGACCGGTCAACCTTTTACAAGCTTAGTACAGCCTTAGTTGCATGTTCTTAGCTGACAGGAATTTTCACCAGGTGTGGTCTTTCGTTGCTGTAACTCATCTGCTTCAAGGTACAGCATGCATTGAGATGCTCTTCTGCATATCTCTGTTGTAATGAGTTGTTAGTTGAGTTTGAAAGGTTTTCAGCCAAAGCTTTTGCAACGGTTATACCGCTTGAAATTCCGGCATGCGTTTCCATCGACTACAGTTATGTGCAGAAACTTTAGATGATGTAGGCTAGGACTATCAGAGTTGGCATTGAAACAGTTGGGATTAACAAACAAGAATTAAGGAGTTTAACTATTTTAGCAGAATAACCTTTACAGTTCTTTACAATCCCTTTAGCTGTGGCTCAGCTAATAAGGGACAAAACGAGACTGTATTTAAAACATCCCACCCCTTCATTTATTCACTTATTCGTGTAATCAGCAGTAGATATTAGTTGTAACAGTCACGTGCACATTCGGTCATTTAAATCATATATAAATGTAACAAAACCGATGTTGTTTTGTTTTTTTCCGGTAATGGAATATTCTAACTTTTCCACCTTGTTTAAGTGTAAAAAAGAATTATTTTTTTTTTGGTATTTGGGTGTTTTTGTTCCTAATTGAGCTGTTCCATTCGGGGTGTTTAATACGCATTTTCTAAATTTGCGAAAAGTCAGGGGATGGAAAACCCTCTGCTGTTGCCTTTATATCAGCACAAACCAGTCTGGCCAGTCTCCTCTAAACCTGTCAAGAAGGCATTTTCACCCAACTGCTGCTCCCTGGAAATTCTCTTTTTCAGACCATTTTCTGTACTCTGTTTCTGAAATACTCAGACCAGCCTGTCTAGCACCAACAATGATGCCATGTCCAAAGTCACTTAAATCACTTTTCTTCCCCATTTTGGTATTTAGTTTGAACTTCAGCAGGTCGTCTTGATCATGTCTACATGCCTAAATGCACTTCAGAGTTGCTGCTATGTGATTGGCTCATTTAGATGTGTATAAATGCACAGTTGAATAGATAAAGTGGCCAGTGAGTGTATGTTGGTTGGGCACTGTTGCACTGTTCACTTTTTCCACTTCATTCCAAGCTAAACTTCTAAACTGTTAATCTTGGACTTTTACTGGCTTGAGACTAATGGAGTGCTCCAGACCTAAAAGGCTTTGTATATGATAAAGTATTCATCAAGATGTGACTTCCTGGTCTGATATTGATGATTGTTGCAATTATATATCAGTTAAAAATGCTGGAGTAGCTTTGCCTTTTTCCTCTTAAGCCACTTTTTTTTGTTGTAGCATGGAACTAAATGGATAAGTCACATTATACACAGGCTGTCTTCTTAACATATAACATCACACATGATGGTCCTTTGGTGCTGGCTGATATTCAGAGCTTTATACTGGTACTCAAATACACTGCTCACAATTATTGGATATTTAAAAATTAATATGAAGAGGATCCAACAAGAACTGCTGAACAATCTGATACGTCCATGCCCCGTCACTGTCAGTGTATTTTGGCACTCTTGGGTGATCATACACCCTACTGAACAGTCAGTGTGGTACTCTTATCCAGTTTTGCTTCTGTTCACCCCCAACTTGAACAACTTTTCTGTGACTTTCCATTTGCTTTTAATCTGTTTGCTTGTTTCTTGTTTAATAAAATAAAAGGATTTTTTTAAATCAATTCATATTCATTTAGAAATATCACCATATCTTTGTGAGCAGTGTATATTGGTAGATTCAGGGCATCTATAAGTGTTATGGTTAACTGGTTGTTTTAAACTGGCCCAGTGTTAGAGGATAACTTCTGTCATAAATAGCAGTTGATACTGATGTGACATTAAATAAACAGGATACATAGCCAAGTGGTTCATCTACTGGACTATTGACCAGAGGGTCCAGGGTTCAAGTTTCACATCTGCTAAGCTACTACTGTTTGGTCCTTGAGCAAGACCCCTTAACCCACAATAGCTTGGATTGTAAGATTGTGCTGTGCGTAAATTGTTCTGGATAAAAGCATTTCCTAAATTAATGCATTTGTTTACAAAATTATTTGCATGGATTTGATTAGTTTGCAATTGATTTATGTTACAGGCTGCAGAATACATCCCCGAAAAAGTGAAGAAAGCAGAGAAGAAGTTGGAAGAAAACCCGTATGACCTGGACGCATGGAGCATACTGATTCGAGAAGCACAGGTTTAGTGACACAGGGTTGCATTCCTTTTTACCTAATTGTGGAAGAGTTGAAATTGGGGATGGTGGGGAGGGTTTGATCGCGCCCTATGCGGATAACCGGGATTTCATAATTGTTTATGTAAATACATTTTACTTCTTCTAGAACCAGCCTATAGATAAAGCAAGGAAGACCTATGAGAGACTTATCACCCAGTTCCCCAGTTCGGGCAGATTCTGGAAGCTTTACATTGAAGCTGAGGTTATTTTTAATTTATTTTTATACGTGCAAGAGGTTATATGCCTATTTGGATCAACAATGTGAATTTCACACACTTCACACGGCAGTAAAGTTAACAGGTGGTAAAATTGTCTCAGTTTGTAAACCATGGTGTGGGAGGGTGGGGCTTGTATTCATTCTTTTTCATAAGTTTTTCAGTTTGATGAGGTTAACTTCATATTGTTGCATGTTTTATCTGCAACAGCATTAAACTCTTTTAATAGTATTGGAGTGCTTTAGCCTTTTATTCACTTGTGTCAATTTCTTGCCTCCTGTGTCATTTCTTTGAGGTCATTGTGAATTGTGTGTGTGAGCACATCACGATAGATCCGTTTCATTTTAGGCATGGACTAAAAAGCAACACTATTGTTGCGCCAAATAATGTTTCAGGCAGTAGTTGCATCTCATCATCTTTTTTCAGCATTACAGTGAAGGCAGATGATTAACAGAGTTCCACGTTCAAACCAAACAGCAAAGAGTTTAATGGATGATCAGTTCAAAATCAAATGCAATTTCTTAGTAAATCCTCATTTATGCTTCCATATGAACAAGCTTTTGAAGGACTTCTTGAGGAGGCGCACATTGGGTCAAAAGTTTAAGCAACCTCTACAGGGAACAGGGGATGTATGAAAATATGATATTTTAATAAACACCGGGCAGAAATAGTTTTACTGATATTGTTTAAATCATTTTCTTTTCTTTTGTGACATTTTTGTGCTTCATCTAGATTTCACATCATCTTTTTTTTTGCAATTCTAGGCTTGTTGGTATACTTGGTAATTCGGTAAAAAAATGTTTAATCAATTCTAAACTACAACCACACCTTAACTAATACACAAAGTATAGAGGTACAAACTTTAATACCACTCAGGAGAAAAACACAGGATTTATTAGGCTGGCAAAGAATGCTTGGATTACATTACATTTAAAACCTGCTATATGATAAAAGTAAAACAAGAATGCAGATGCACCATTTTGGCATTATTGTTTTGTTTGTTTGGCCATTTTTCTGTATTTTTTTTTCTTTTTTCGTCATTGCATTGATCAATGGGTACAAGTGTTTCATGGTATCTGTGCTGAGGGACTTAACTCTGCACCTAAAAACTGGAAGTTGAATGATAGTATACATTAACACACATTGCAATGAACAACTCTTACTCGCCAAACAAAGGAAATGCAGGGTTTAAATAACCAAACTAATGAGACAAGCTAGAAACAGCTGAACTAAATCAGGAAGTCTGAACGTACACGAAGATGACATGCTACGCAGGGATGATGTGAAAGGAACCATGGAGGCTGGATAGTGTAGGCGGGTGGGACCCTGGCCATGGAATTGTTGTGCCACTTTAAACCTGGACTGTCTTCTGTAAATCCGGCATTAAGCAGTGATGATCTCGTCATTAACGAATTCTAAAATAGGTACTAAATTGAAAGAAAGCATGATTGGATGCTTGGAAAGCTGGATGCTGAGGCTAAATATGCTGGATATACAAACTTTTGGGCATGCAGACCCACTTGCTGAACAGAACTAGTTAATTGCTAGGGGACTTGCTGTATTGGCAAAACAATCTGGTGTTTAACTATAAACAACCTTCCACATACTACTTAAGTATTTTTTCTTTGGAAATGTCCAAATTCAAATGTCAGTTTGTTCCCTGCCGAGGATGTTTGCTTAATTTTATTTTTAATAATTTATAAATGTATGTTTTTGTTAATTTATAAAATTAACAAAATATTTACTTTGACCAGGGGTGTCCAATCTTAACATAAACTCACCTTTTTGGCGTTTATTTAATTATATATTAAATGTGCATCAATATATAGAAAGCATGTTCATCTGTTCAATCTTTATTGAAAGTACATACCAATTGCCTCTATGGTGGAGTCACCATTTTCCTTGACAGTCAGTTTGTGACTATAGGTTATAGCTGACCCGAATTAAAGTCTTCATTCTGGCTTGATAGTGTCACAGACTGTCCTGCAATCAGCCATGTTTGAGGAAGAAGAGGCCAGTAAGAGGGATCATCCCCTCCAGTACTGCAGCTGCATCTTGTTGGCCCTGCGGGTGACTGGTTGCTCATTCAAAGTGCACATGCATGTGCCCTGTTCCAGATGGGCGCGGAATCATCTTGATTCTCCCTTCTGGATTAGTAAACCCCTATACTGAGGGAGGGGGGCTACAGGGCACTACCAGGCACGATTTTGTTACTGACAGGGGTTGACTGACTATCATCCGCTGCATTTAGCTTTGTCTCAATCAGTCCGTTGGAGCCGTCCTTCCTGTGGCAGGAAGATGAGCCCATATGAGGCTTTCCCTCTCGCAAAGTGGCCAATTATCACTCGACCAGGCCAAAGACACTGGTACTCAAACGTCTCCCTGTGGGGCTGGGCTAGTGTTTTCAATGTGAGTAATCAGTGGATTACACCAAAGTATAGTACTTAAATCTACCAATTTAGTTTAGATTTTCTACTCTCCAGTACGTGATAGGATTGGAGCTATCTGGTATATTAACAAATCCTGGTGAGGTGAATGTTTCCTACTGTTGTGGCAGTGCAGAAACATTTTATTTTTAAAAAATGTTCTACGTTTCTCTTTCTTAAACACAAATATGCCTGAGTCATTGTTTAAGGATTGTTTTATAAAGTGAGGTTAGTCATCTACACCCACCCTTTTTTCCTAATGGAACTGTGTGGGGTAATGTGCATAAGAACTGATCTTCTTATGATAAATACGGCTGAGAGTAGTTAATCATTTTTGGTACACTTCCTGGGCAAAAGAAATCAGACAGATCTACAGTTGCTGAATATTTTAATGGTTCTAACAACAATCACCTGTCAGAAAATTAGACACCTGAAAAAAACAGGGGCATTGACTTGCATAGTCTGCTTGTAAACAAAAATAAAATCACGTATAGTTTTAACTGTTATAAAACTTGACTAATCTCTTGAATAGAACCTGGAGTGGTGTTATCTACAGGCAGAGATCTTCAATACACACTAGATTTCCATGAGACAAAAAGCAAAACACAGCTGTCAGATACAAACTAGCTTGTCTTCATCTGTTCAATTATTCTAAAGTTTGAAAGACAAGAAGTTGTTTCACTATCAGCTATTTGGAGAATAGGTCAGTGCTTTGAAGCAATGGATGGTGTTTCCAGGAGAAAAAAAGCATCTGGAAGACCCAGAACCTCTTCAGGAAGAGACAACCACCTCCTGTTACAATTTTTAGAAAAAGGCTAATGATCAAATAACATCAGCAGACTTCAACACCCAAGAAAACAAGAAACTTGTTTGAGAAGAACATTAAAAAGATGGTTTTGTCTAAAGCTATGTTTTTGTGCAGAAGATATTAAAACGCCATTGCTGTCTACAAAAACATAATGAAGTTTTTGGAGGAATTTGAAGAGTTTGATTTGGGTGCTTCAGCAGAGTTTTCTACTGATGAATCACAATTTGAGTTTTTTGGTGATGGTCCAGCAAGGTGTCTTGGTTTCAGCTACTGGTACTGGTGAGCTGCTTCACTTTGAAACGTCAATTCATGCTTTACAGTCCAAGAAAATGTTGCAGAAAGGCTTGCGTCCTACAATTGGAGAGTTGTTTTCATTAAAGGGCTGATTGCATGTTGTTTTTCACACTACAAATGCCACCACCACCAAGTGGCTTGAGAACAAGTCCATCAGACTCATGTTTCAGGTTGGTCAGTGATCAGGTTTGAACCATATACAGAATATTTGGTCACACATTAATACACAGATGAACGGTCTCTTAACTGCCTGTCAGCTGTTTGAAGCCCTGACCCTTGAGTTAAGCAACACGGACTCTTCTTTCTTTAAAAAGCTGCCTTAATAAAATATTAAGGGAAGTTCTTGAATTTAATATGTGCTTATTTAATTAATAAAGGGCTTTAAATAACAATGTAAATTCTGAGACAGTTGCAACCTTTCGCAAAAAGAGGATTACACCTGGTACCAGTACTGCATATACTGGTAGACCAAATATGTGTAGTTTAGGAGGGGGGTCAAAACTGGGACGTTAACTCTTCGCATACCACATATCTTGGAAGGGAAAGAACCTCTATGTTCGCATGTTCGAACTGGGCATAAAAAGTTTAACCACTACTCTAGAGCAACTAACATTAAATATTCAGTAATAACCCACCATGAACCGATCTGCAATTACAAGCTAAAACCCTAAATAAAATTTTAAAAAGTTGATTCGGTATGGAAAATGCAAAGTGGTGCAGTGGTTAGTCAGGTCGCCTCTCCGCTCCAGTGTCCTCGGTTTAATACAGACCCTCTCTGTGCTTGGTTTGCATATCTGCCCGTGTCTCCATGTGTTTACTTTGGGTGCTCCAGCCACAGTCCAAAGACATGCATTAGGCAAAAATTTAAAAGATTATTTAGAACTTGCCCAACCTGAATATGAAGGACTACTATTGATAGAACCTTGTCTGATGATAAATATCCATTGACGCTCAAAGCAACATTAAAATAAACAAACACAAACATTGCAGTCCAAAGCGTTCATGTTTTGTCTGGTCATGTCTACCAGGTGATGTCAGCACGTGATTATAATCATGATTTGGTGCTAAAGCATTCTTTTGAGGAGCAGTAGCTAGGTACTAGTCCGGATTATTACAAAAGGCAGAACATATGAGGGGCAAAGTTGGGCAGAGGATCTCCAGTTTCATCATCAAATGTGATTATTGAGGTGTTTAATAACATTGTTTTTCAAATTAATATTAAAGGGCATTTGCGTCATTGCAATCCCTGCAAAAAATGTAGTCTTAAAGGCATCGTTGTAAAATCTCTATGTATTGTTCTGCCTTCACAGAAGTGTAAATGACAGTCATACCGTGAAAGCCCCCCTTAAAACAGGAATAAGTAAATAGATGTTTCTAATAATAGTCTGGTTGGTCCTTTTCGTCTTTGGTCCAAGCAAATGGCATCCATTTATTCATTTATTTTTTTGAAGACCTGAAATACAGATTCATCTGACCACAATACATGTGTCCATTTTGGAATCAGGTCCATCCTAGATGTCTGCAAGCCCTAAGAGGTTGCTTCTGGATATGGTTATCATGAAGCTTCACAGTTGTTGTTTTTTTAGTTACGTTTGTGAATGTAACTCTGTTTTGAAGTGTTTGATAAAGGTTTGATAAGGTAATCCCTTCTCATGTGATTATATAAGCTATTGCTGAATGGCAGTGCTGTCTGAGGGATTGAAGATCACGGGTGTTCAGTTTAAGCTTACGCCCTTGGAATTTACACACTGAAATTCTCACCCATTTGTTAATAAAATGAAGATCCTCTGGCCATCTTTGTGCATCAAAAACTCAGCCTTTCCTGAATGCTGCATTTGTACCAAATCATGATTCTTATCACCTGTCTAAAACCACATCATTATTTAGTTTTGGGTTGGTTATCTGGGGTTTGTTTAGAATGTGTTGCAGGAATATATTTATAAATTAATACCATGACACAAATGAATTATATTGGATTAATTCTTTCTGCATTGAAATAAGTCAAAATAAATTATATGAATCTTAAAGGGTTTATTTGTCATTTTCTGAATTAGTATTTGGTCTGGGTTTGTTCAAAGAAATATTGTTAATTTACTGGCCAGTTATTTACATTTAAGCTTAATATTTAACAATTTTCTATTTGGTTCATTTTTTCATTTGCCCAGGAGTGTACCTTTTTATGTGTTTTGAAATCTGTCTTTTAGTTTGATTAAGAAGTCTTTCTGCTGTCCTTGACTCTCTGAGGAAGCATAAACCTTTTTACTCCAAATATAGCGACGGCGAATGTAATGGGAGTAGAGGCAGTGAATGGCTCTGTTGATCAGTACGGTTTAGGGTTTAGTCCCAGTCAACATCCTGCACTTTATCATCCCAGATTATGTCAGTTACTTGTCAAATAAATAAATATAAAGCAGTAAATTGTTTTTACCCAAGACGTCAGTTGTTTGACATCAATTTTAACACTGCTATAAATGAATAAATGACATGATGTAAAAACTATAGCTGTATCATTAAGCCAGAATATCTTAAGTGCATAGTTTAGCATCACTACACACACTGTCAGATTCATGTAGAACAATTCCAGTGTTTAGTTTTCATAGGTACCTTCGAAGTAAGGGTGTGGTTTATTAGGCTTACACTTTGTGCCATGATAAATCTTAATCGAAATTCAATATTCAAAGCAATTTTACTAGCTGTAACACGATTTCTGGGGTTGTGGATGTGTCTGTCTGTGGAAATCACATCACAGGGGAGGAAACAAACTAACAGTGTTTTATCTACTAAGTATTCTTTTTAGATTTTGCCTGGCCCATATGTTTGTAGACTTCCAGATTCCATTCCAGATTTTCACACGCCCTCACTTGCCCTGACCAAACATCACATTATCAGGGATTTCACTCATATTGATTCTTCTTATTTGTCACAGGTTTCCTTAATCGCATCCCCTGCTATTTAAAGCTCTCCCCTGAAGTGGTTGAAGCCACATGCTCGGAGCTTACTTATCCAAGTATTTTTTTCCCAGTATTTAGGCAAACTTCAGCGGCTGAAATGTTATGCATCACCAATAAGTATGTTAATTAGCTAGTTGGTGCAAAACTGTAATAAATTATAAACACTTAACACTAAAAACGTATTGGACAGTTTACTTTCGTTGGAACCAGGCTTTAGTGAACACTATGATTGGCAAATCTCAGCTACCTCAAACTGTCAATGTTTCTGCCTTAAACAGGAATATTGTAATATTCACAGCTCGATTTTAAGTTGCTCTAAGTAAGGACATCTGTGAACTGCTGGAAATGGGAAAATAAGGCAATAAGGATTTGGTCAGTAGTAGGATTTTGAATACAGTTAAATTGTAATTTTTGTACAGTTTTGTTTAGAGAGCTACATGTCCAAGCAATTGGCCCCTGTTACAGAGAAGTCTACTCTTCCCTAACAACACCAATTTCTCAATTCATTTCCTTCCCATTCTATACATATGGAAGTCAAATTTGTCATATTAGTAATTATTAATTACACTGGGTTTTAATAGTTTTAACAATGAAAGGTTCAGTGACTTATTTGCTTGTGTGAGCTTGATGTAAAATTGACATTTCGACTCATCTGCTTGTTTAAAACATTACCACAGTAACCACAGAGTTGAGAGCGAGGCTATTCTTATATATCATATGTAGTTATAAAGCCGTAGTGTGCAGACTGATGCTTCATAAGAATAGAGCTTCCACATAACGTCCTCAAACTAACATGGTAAGTATTTCAACTAACAAACCTGCATGGTGTTTGTCTCGCTCTCCAATTATAGGGTGGAGTTAAGTTTGATGCAGGACTGCACTTTTGAGGAGATTATCCTAAATGAAGGAGCCATTCCACTGAATTGGTGCCATTTTTGTCTTCAGGATGTTTCTACATGTATAGATAATTAATAGAACTAACTGAAAAACTTAACATTAAGCAGTGTCCTGCAGAGTAATGCAATTACAAATGAAAGGTTTAAACATTACTAAAACTAACTGGGGCAATGGAAAGTAATATGGTAGCTTGTTCCTGATCTCTAACAATTTTTACAATGAACAATAGTGATTAAAACCTTCAGAAATCTGTTGTGTATTGTTGTCACTCCATATCTCATGTATACCTTTTCATTCTACTTTAAAAACATTTTAGGCACATCCCCAGGTTTTCACTTAATGTATTTCCACTTCTGGAACTGTATGGACCATTCTAAAAGTCTTATTCAGTAGGATGTTGTATCATCTGGATCTTCTGAAGACCATGGGAGGATCAAAAGTTAGTTCGCTCTAATTTTTTTATTTTATATGTGATGATATTGGAACTTTGTTTATCGTTAACTATTCCTGACCTGTCAATCTTAAGAGGTTCTTTGGTTGTTGTAAAAATACAAATTACTAGTAAATTGTTGGACTGTACCCAGTATCCTAATGCTTTTAGTATCTGATCCAGTGTTACATAAAAAAATCCTTGTTAAAATAATGATAAAAAATAGTTGTCTAAGTTCGACCAATACTTATTCTAAATGGCTGATTAAGTGTATAAAAATAATAGAAAATTTACATTTTAAGAGTAAAAACAAGCAAATGGCACCCGTTCAGCCTAATGTCTCAGATATACTGCTCACAAGAATTAGGGGAGATTTCATTTTAATTATTTTTGTGAGCATTGTTCTGATCATTAAAATGAATTATCCCCTATTTTTTGTGAGCAGTGTATGTTCTTTTATGCAGTTATCCTGACAAACTGGTCAACTCTGACCAAAGAGAAGATCTGATGGGAAAGAAACCAGTTCTACCTGAAATAAAATGCATAATACATCTTTATTGTGATTAGACATTATGCAGTCCTGGTTTGTCAAATGTCATACACCACTCAATCTGGGATTCAAACATGTCTGTGCACATCATTATTATATGGAAATGGTATTAAGGATTGGCTAAGAGTTTAGTACAGTCCTCTGTTTTACTACTAACATTACACTGCTATGTAGACTGCTCACAAAATGTAGTATAATTTTAAATATTATTTTCGTGAGCTGTGTATTAGCAACAGTTGTACTCCTTTTACATGGTTTTCACATGCAAACGGGTAACTGGTATGTTGTATCAGTTTGTAACACTTCAGCATTAATGTGCACGTAGGTTTTTGTTGTGCCAACCATTGGGCTCATATTGATTTAGTATAGGGTAGATAAAACCCGGACTCATTGTGTTTCTTAAAAATCTGAAAACAGCCTCTCGTATGTTGGCTGGTGAATGATACATTTATTAATATGGGACAGTAAGATGCTGATTAGAAAGCAAGAGTTTTGCAGTTTCCAGTGTGTATCAAACTAAAGGATGCTTAGGGTTTTTCTTTACACACCTACCAATGTACGAGTATATTTAAACAAGGCAGTTCAACACAGGTGCCTGCATCTGGACCAATCACTATACGTTTACGACACTGGACCAGTCGCTGTACTCTTGTCAATTCTGATTTCTGTGCGCTGAGAAAACTACCTACTCTGGGATAGGAACTAAATTTGTTCCATACCAGTTCCTCCAGTGCGAAGCCACTACTGACAGCAACGCATCTTATCCGAGCAGGTCCAAATGCAGAGAACGGCTCCTGTGGTAACAGCCACAGATATGCTTAATGCAGCTTGCTAAAGGGAATTGTCACAATGCACAGTGCAGCACCCCCTTCTGGCCAATAGTCACAGATTGGCCAGAGTGCTCAACTTTCTAAAAAAAAACAACAACAAAAAACTACAATGGGCACATAAGTGCCAAAACTAGAGGTTGAGTGGCGTTTTCTTTTGCATCATGGTGACGGTTTGTACACGTGCACCATTTATTGATGGCACCCGGATGCCTTGGGGGAAGCCACTGGTGGAAGCATGATAATAAAGATAATCTTCTGCTGCAAAATCCTGGGTCTTGGCTGATTTGTGTAATATGCTGAATAATTGCACCATCAATTGGTGTTAAGTCAATTTAAACAATTGCCTAACCTGGAGATCACTGGGAACGTCCCAAGCCCAGCTCTAATGGACTGCAGCTGGCTTTTGCTTTCTGCGCTTATAGTCAGGCAATTCAGTGCAGTTGGTGTTTTAGTGTTTTATTTATTTGTTTATTACCGGGGCAGCACGGTGGCTCGGTGGGTAGCACTGCTGCCTCACAACAAGAAGGTCCCGGGTTCAATCCCAGGGTGGAGA
>JAUZSU010178525.1:0-12701 GCA_034780255.1 Parotocinclus maculicauda | reverse complement strand
ACATTTAATATGTTACATAGCACGTCCCGTCTTCTAACATAGGGCATGTTCGTTTAATCAGACCAGCCGGTTATTAGGACCAAAACGATCCCGTGCCGATGTGGTCCCATTAACCGGATTCGACTGTATTTATTATACAGGACATGAACAGAGACAGGTATATTCTTGGACTGGAATGGGGCATGTACACAGAAAATCTTGTTACACCTTTATTGTTCTATCCGAGCATCTAAGAAGCGAGGAAACACCTATACAGCACTGCAGCATGCCAGTAGATTTGAAAAGACTACACAACGTTGTTTATGACATGAAATAAGAAACACCCTCTTATCCAGAGCAACGCAGACTTCAGGACCACCCATGATGTGACGTTCACAGACGGGGTCCAGCGGTTCTTCATATATATTCATACCTGTGCTCAAAGGTCCAAAGTTACCTAAACAGACACACCAAGGATTTGGATATTAACGTTCTTTTAAACGTACCTCGAGATGGGATAGCAGCCACAAAAATACAACACAGTTTCATGCAGACGTACGACCACAATGAAGCACCCGGTCCGGACTGGAATGCCTCTGAGATCAGAGTACAGATGGATAGCACACGTAGTCGGGTACGCAGAGCTAAAAGCAGCGCTGGCGAGAGCGTTAAATCACATGCGGTACACGTACACGAGCTACATTAAAATCCTCCTAACTCTAATTTCATCACTTCCAATACGTTACAGTACATAACACAGTTCCAAATGAGTGTGAAGCTCAGAACCATGGATCTGCCCCCTGCTCTGCTCGGCGTCTTCATCCCTGCTCTTCATCACTGGCGGTGTTTGAGCGCTCCTGGAGAACAAAGTCATTGTGATATCGGCACCAAAGCGTACCCAGCCGGCGCTAAAACTTTAACCTGGGGTTCTGGTTTCCTCACCTCTTCTTGTTCGTCCTCCGTATCGTCGTCGCTGACCACGGGTTTGGCTCTGGTTCTTCCAGCTCTCCTCCTGCCCTTCCCCCTGTCGGCACCACGCTCTTTCCTGCCCAGCTTGATCTTCACCTTCACTGAGCGTGCTACACACACACACACACACACACACACAGAGGGACACTTTAGAGACTCCAGTTGCCCTTGCGCAGATCCACAGTTAAGTACGGTGGAGGATCTGGACCGGTTCTGGACCCTGCTTGTATTCAGGACTCACACTCCGATTCAGATCCTTCATCCTGCTCCTCCTCTTCCTCCTCACTCTCCTCTCCCTCGCTCTCCTCCTCCTTCTCGATCTTCTGCCTCAGGCTGGTGAAGACCGACTGCAGCACGATGGAGTCCTCATAAATCTGCGCACACACACACACACACACTTGTGTATAAGAAGTTTCAAGCAACTTTAAGCTAAAGTTAAATTTATATATTTTACTACAATCCAAGATTTTATTGTGTGTTATCTGTATATATATATTTTACCTTTAAAATTTTTTAAATCTTTTATATCTATTTTTATTATTTGTATATCTTTATTTTATATGATTTTTAATATCAATATTATTTTTATATCTTTATTTTATATATTTCTAAATCTTAATACTATACCTACATTTCAAATATTATCGAACATTTATTATGGATGGCATTTCTTTTTACCCTTTATTTCATCCTATATTTATTTATACACATTTGACAGGATTATTATTATTTTTTATTATTTTTGTTAATATTTTTTCTCCTCTCTAATGCCATAACTGTATTTATTCGTTCAATTTTAAATAGTTTAGTTCAGTTTGAATTCAGATTAAATCCTGATGCATTTCACGCTTACGTCGTTGTTTACGTGTTTATTAAAAAGATCTGATTTTAATGTTCATATTAATTATATATTTGATGTATTGGTCATGAACACGTTCGTTATCTGTATTATGTTTTTTTACACTTATAAATAATATGATTACAATTTAAGAATGTATTTTTTGTCCAAAAAAAAGATCACATTTAGTTTACATCCTTTGAATGTTTCCGTTATTTATTAAATATTATGTATTAATATTTTCTAAAATAATTAATTTGTTATACCTTTGTGTGTGTGTCATATTTTTTTTATAAATGTTGTTTATTTATTTAAAATTTTGTAAAATATTTTTTTAATTTAAATTTTGCTCCTGTTGTTGTTTGTTAAAAAAAAAAAAGATTAGTTTACATTTGTTGTTAATTTATTCGCATTTTGTGCTACATTTATTTACATATATTTAGTTGTTTTTAGGATTTGATTATAATCTGTATTACTTTGACCATTTAAAAAATATTTTATTTATATTTTGTAATATTGTAATTTAATTTATTGTTTCATTATATATTTAATTATATTATTTGTACTATTTTATTTATTTATTTATTAGATTTTTTCATCTCACCATTACGGCTGCTCCTTTTTAAAATGTACTACAGTAAGACCGTGTGTGTGTGTGTGTGTGTGTGTGTGTGTGTGTGTGTGTGTGTGATACCAGAGAGCCCTCCAGGTTGAATGTCTGAGCGTTCTGACACAGCAGCATCACGTCTCTCTCCAGGTCGTTCAGGCTGCGGTAACGATGGCCCCGGATTCGCTCCTACGAAAACGCGGTGACGTACGAACGTTTAGCGTAAGCGTCGTTTAGAATTGTTCGTTACGCGTTCCGTCGGACTGACCTTGATCTTGCGGAAGTCGACGGGTCTGCGGATCAGCTCGTAATATTCGGGGAGCTCTTTGCGAGAAGGCAGCTGGATGAAGACCTCGCTCAGCTGCCGGCCGTTACTGCCGAGAGAGGGCGGGTTTATTCGTACGGACGTAACGAAGTCTTTCTTACGTACGATTCGGGGCTCGGACCCTCACCTCTCTCTGTATTTAATAACGGCTTCCACGATCTTCTTCATCTTCTTGGTGAGGCTCGGCGGGTTCGGGGTTACTTTATCCGCCGGAGGACGTCCTCGCTTCTTCTGTCTCTTACTGTCCTCGTCTTTCTCCCTCCCCCCTCGAGCCCCGGACGTGGACGGACCATGGTCCAGGTCGCGATCACGCTTCCTCTTGCGCGTCCCCTTTTTGTGACGGACCTCCTCCTCGATCTCGTCCAGAGTTCCCTCTTCTATAGCCTGCAAACAGTGGACAAACACGACCCCGAACGTCACCCGACAAGCCCGGTCCGTATGACCGACTGGGCCCTGCAGCTCAGGGGCCCGGGGTCCAGCTACGTTAAGGCTTTGGACAGTTCTGACCTTCAGCCACTGTTTCTCCGTGAGCGAGTCGCTGTAGTCCACCTCCTTCCTCTGGCGCGAGCCACGCCCAAACATCTTCTCGGCCTCCTCCTCACAGGTCAGCCTCTCCACCTCGGCGTCGTCCTTCATGATCCACGTGGGAAGTTCGTCCTCCTCCATCAGCCGAGGTTTACGCTTCGGGTTCCGAGCCTCCTCCCGGCGCCGGTCCAAATCCATCCTCTGTACAGGACAGAGACAAAAATCCCACCCACATGGTCGGGAGGGTCAGAGAGACCCGAACCACGACCTACGGGCCCAGGGTCCAGTCATCTGAAACCCATGAGCCTATGGGACTGTAGTGCTTTTGTTAGAATTCTTTCTTTTTTATTTATTTCAGCATTGTTTTTGCTCTACTTTACATTTTTTGTTATATGTTTAATGTTTTTTTTGTAATTTAATTAATTCAAAAATCCTTTTGAATTAGAATAATAAAATGTTTCAAGCTTTTAACACTTTTTTTATTACTTATAAAGCGCATTTATTTTATGTTTATTTTAAGTATTACAAAAAAAATGTCAGTTTTGATCCTTGTTGTACTTTTTGTCTTTTGTATTTTTTTTTTATTTAAGTCATTTCTATCAAACATTAAATAAATGATAAGTTTAGAATTATTTTCCTTTGAACGTTTCCGTTATTTATTTAATATAATCTATTAATATTTTCTAAAATAATTAATTTGTTATACCTTTGTGTGTGTCCTATTTTTTTATTAATGTTGTTTTTATTCAATTTATTTTAATTATTATTATTATTATTTTTTTTTTTTTAATTTTGCTCCTTGTTGTTCTTTGATAAAAAAAAGAAATTCTATTTATTCATTGATCGATTTTTATATTCAGAGCAGCTTTTTCGGTGTGTTGGGTTTGTTCAGCAGAGTTTGGTATGTTCTCCATTACTTCTATTTCGTAATTAAATACAGTTCAGACTTAATGACCTTAAAAAATGTACAGTTTAGATTTAAAGGCTGTTTTTAAAGTTCATCTATTTATATAAAAACCTGAATTCATAAAACTTTGTTTGTGTTTCGTTTTTGTTTATACAAACGACACAATGGATTGAAATAGAAGAGAAGAAACAAACCATGAACTGATCAAACTCCTCTTCACTCCTGGCGATCATCTGATTCACCGTCTCATCGTCTGGAACTTCATCTTCCTCCTGAAGCACAGTCACAATAACGAGAGACTGAGTGTGAGAGAGAGAGAGACAGAGTGAGACAGAGTGAGACAGAGGTACAGACGGAGACCATTTGGGCCATGAGGGGGGTAAGCGAGACCTCGTCTTGCTCCTCGTGCTCCAGGATGGCCTGTAAGAAGGCCCGGCGCTCGTGGCTGGATGATTTCTGGTCGAACATTCCAGCCTGGATGACCTTCTGATCCACGTTGAGTTTGTATTTGGCAGCAGCGAGGATTTTTTCCTCCACACTGTTCACCGTACACAGGCGTAACACTCGAACCTCGTTCTGCTGCCCGATCCGATGGGCTCGGTCCTGAGCCTGCAGGTCCTACAGACACACAGAGAACATCCAACAAGGTCCAACAAGGTCCAGCAGGGTCCAGCAAGGTCCAGCAGGGTCCCGGGTCAGAGATATATATATATATATATATATATATATATATAAATAAAAACCTTCAGAAACATTTTGTAGTTTGACAATATTTGTATTATTTATATTTATTATATAAAATAGATTTTTTAAAAATAATTGGCTAGGGTTTTTTAGGGGTTTTATAAAAACGTGGATTTTATTTTATTAAGATATTTTAGTAAAGATTTAAAAATTTATTAGTAATTTTATATATATATATATATTATGATATTGATCCTATTTTGCATAATATTTTGTATAATTGTTTTTTTTAAAAACATTTTAGAGTGGTTAATAATAAAAAAATGTTTACAAATAGTTAAATAAAATGAGTTAAAAAATAATAGATAAATATATAGTTAAATAAAATAGTTTTATTTCATATTAAATATCTTTTTATAATTTTCATGAGTTTTTATTTGGTTAATAAAATTTTTTAACCTTTTTTAAATGTGTGAAAAAAATTCTAATAAAATAATATTATAATAAAAAATTTAAGTTCTAAATGTTTTCTTTTTTAGCTAATACTTTTTTATAAATGTAAAAGAGCTTTAGTAAGTCAAATTCCTTAAAAAAATAAATAATAATAAAAATAATTGTTAGTAAATGTTTTCTACTGGACATGACCGGACCCTGGCGTACCTGGTGAGGGTTCCAGTCGCTGTCGAAGATGACCACGGTGTCGGCACTCTGTAGGTTCAGTCCCAGCCCCCCCGCCCGGGTGCTCAGAAGGAAGATGAAGTACTGCGACTCGGGGTCGTTGAAGGTCTTCAGGAGCATCCCACGATCCTCAGCTTTCGTGGTTCCTACAAACACAGAGAGCGTTAACTCTACCCCACCACCACCATGACCCGGGTTCAAATCCCGGCCCGACTGGCCTCAAATACAACACCTACCGTCCAGACGCAGGTATTTAAAGTTACGGTAAGCAAAATAATCCTCCATGATGGTCATCAGTGACGTCATCTGGCAGAAGAGCAGCACCTTGTGATTGGTGGCTCTGAGTTTTGGGAGGATCCTGTCCAGCACCTCAAACTTCCCAGAGGCCCGATACAGGTCGGCACTGGGTTCAGAAAAAAGAGTATATATTAAATATTATATTATTATCAACAAAAATGGTTTATGTCTTCAGTGCTAATATCAACAAACTTCACCGAAAAAACAGAACATCAACAAAAAACAAATTAAAGAAAAAAAACTAACTATTCACAATCATTTACATCATCGCAAACATTGAGTTTGTTATTGTTAAAAAAGTTGTTAATGTTAATTTTTTTTTACTCTTTTTCATCCTGACCTAAATCGAATTGTATTTAAGTTTGTTTGCAAAACATAAAAGATCAAATTATTTCAATAAAAGTACAGATTTAACACTCAAAGCAAACCAATCGATTTCACATCTTGTAGTATTTATTATTTATTATTATTTGTTATACCGTGGAGCTTTAAAGAGTTTCGATTTCTGCAAAAATAGAACCTGAAATATCATCAGACTTTCATACCAGTGTGAGAGACGGCATTTAGTTGCTTTGAAGTTGCAATCAATCCATTTTTGATTAAACTTACAAAACCTTTGGTATTTAAAAAAAAAAAAATTTAGATTAAGAATATTTTTTATTATTAGATAATATAATTTAATAATAATGTTATATATGAATAAAGAATAAAGATATAAATGCTTGAAATTAATATTTTATGATTTTATGGATTCAATTATTTTTTTAAACCATTTTTAATAATGATGTGTTATTACAATTTTCTGGATTTTTCTATTCATTATTAATTTTTCGGTTCTAATATGTTCAGAAATCTCCTTTATAATCTCCCAGTACCGTATTTTCTCTGATGTGTTTATCTACTTTTAGGACTTGTTTGTAAATTTGATGATTTAAGCAGAAATTAGAACTCCAAACACAAACCAGCACCAAATCTGAAGCAGCTCTTTAGAAGTTTAGAAGTTTGGTCTGTACAAACCTCTGAAAAAGACACAACGTTGATCTCTAAAGAGTTCAATAATTATATCTTACAGATCTAACTTTAGTCCTGAGCAAAACAAACTGAGCCCTCGTGAAAAAAAGTGATAAAAAAGTAGTTTTAGGACAGACTCACCCTTGCACTATTCCACCAGAGAAGCCCAGGTGCTCAGAAAACGACTCCTGCAATAAATAAACAGAACATTTCGTTACCAAGGCGAAATAAGGCCTTAAAAACAAAGAAAAGATCGATCTATTTCCTTTCATTTGGTTTCATGAACAGGTCAAGCCATAGAACGGCTTCTTTGTGTATTTTGGGATTTGGCGGCCACTCTGGTGAAAAGATGTTACTGCAAGCGGCTGGCTGTGAGGTGCGTTACCAAACGGTGTGGGATCGGTCATGATGTCATGATGCTGTACCTCGATCTGCTGGAACATGTAGGGATGGTTACAGATCTTTCTCAGCTGCATGATGGTGTTCATCAGAGTTTTAGTGCCACCTTTACCCTGAAACAGACAAACGAGGTCATAACGGTGATCCATACGGCACCTCCCCCCGACTAAAAATAAAACACTTTTCATTCTCTAAATAAAAAGAGCAAGAGCAAGAACACACTCGAGGTTTTTATTACGAACAGGCTACATTTTTTATGACCTTCCTCCCAGAAGAAGCATCTGATATTCCTGGAGTCACTCCTGTTCCTGCTGCCTTTATACACTAGAATTAATGTTTACATTTTCATTTCAGTTTTTGTATTGTTTATCATTTTTAAATAATTTTTTTTTAACCGAATTTCTGAATCAGGATTTTTTTTAATTGAAGATAAGTTTTTTTGCATCATCAGTGTCCAAATTTTATTTAATTTGAAGCTTTTTTCGGTTTTAAATCATTATTTTTTATTACAATTTCTGTAATTAAAGCATAATCATTTTATTTTATTATTTCTGTTTGTATGATTATTTTGTGTAATTCATGAATTCAACCTTTTTTTTTTTTTTACAATATTAAAATTTTTTAAATTTTCAGGATTTTTGTACTACAAATATTTGCATTGTTTTTAGAATTTTTAGATTTTTTTTTTATTATGATTTTGTGAATCACGTTTTTGCAGGATCTTTTTAGCGTTACAATTATTTTTTTATTTAGATTTTTTTGTATTCAGTTATTTTTTTTTACTTTTTCAGACCCTTTTAAAAAAAATATTCCTAACCAATTTTTTCTGTACACAATTTCTGTTATTCGATTTTTTAGATGATTTCGTAAATTCCTTTTTTTTCCATTTACATTTTATTAATACGCCTTTTTTTGTTGTAACTTCCGTTTGTTCTAAAGATGATCTGAAGCTAAAAAGCGCTCGGATATCCGATCCAAATCCGACAAACCAACCTTAAAAGGAACAGATGAAGTTTTGGGGGGATTTTTGGGATTCCAGGTCGTTTTGGAGGCTACCTTCTCTCACCTTCTTGTCTTTTTCGGAGCCGTCGGTGAGCAGAACGCCTTTGGCCTGCATGTGCCTGTACAGAACCCTCTGCAGTGCCGACATGTCGCATTTAATCACGTACTCGACCTGCGGGGACACAGGGGGACACGGTCACGTCCACCATCGTACCTCATATAAAGGTCAGAGACGAAGCTGTGGGGACGTAACGCTCTCCTGACCTTCTCGGGCAGCTGAGCCTCCACTTCTTTCTTCAGCCTGCGTAACAGGAAGGGCCGGAGCACTTTGTGGAGGCGCCGGATGATCAGGATGGTCTCCTCCTCGTTCAGGTCCACCTGGGAGAGAAGGAGGTGCTCGTTTAGACGTTTATTGACGTAACACGCGAGAAGTCAGGTAAGACCAGGACCTTCTCTCCGGTCATGGCGAAGGGGGCGTTGAACCACTGCTCGAAGGTGCTGCAGCTCTTGAAGATGGTGGGCAGCAGGAAGTTGAGGAGCGCCCACAGCTCGGGCAGCTTGTTCTGCAGAGGCGTCCCGGTCAGCAGGACCCGCCGGGGCGCCAGGTAGTGCGTGTTCAGGACCTGGGTCAGCTTACAGTGGTGGTTCTTCATCCGGTGGCCCTCGTCCACGATCATGTACTTCCAGCGGATCTGGAGCAGAACGCGGGGCGAGTGAGCCGGGACCGCCGTCCCACGCCAAGCACAAAACGACCGAAAGTCGGGAAGCGTAACGTTACCTTGGCCAGCACCTGCTTGTCCTTGATGATGTACTCGTAAGTGGTGAGAAGGACGTTGAACTTGCCGCCGCGGAGCTGAGGGACGAACGCTCGCCTGGCCGCTGGAGATCCCTGAGGAGAGAGAGCGACCAAAATCGGATGAAAAACGACCGAGGAGACTCGAACCGTCGGCACAGGGCGACGCCACTGACCTTATAGGAGACTTTGACCACAGACGGAGCCCATTTATCGAACTCGTACACCCAGTTGGAGAGAGTCCTGTCCAAACATGACATCCAAAAACGAATAAAGAATAAACAAAGCGAGGTTTTTCTTTAATGAAACGTTCGGGTTACATACGAGAGCGGCACGATGATGAGATAAGGCCCGTTGAGACGTTTGAGTTCCATTAGGTAGGTGATGAGAGCGATGGTCTGGATGGTTTTCCCTAATCCCATCTCATCGGCTAAGATTCCGTTCAGATTATTATTATAAAGAGACACCAGCCACTCCAAACCCTTAATCTGGAGGAAACACGTCATTAATCATCTCTAACGAGCTTTCCTTTAAAAAAAACAATCTGACACCACGAGCTTTTTACATGACAATAAAAAATATATATATATTTAATTATTTTGCAATTTTATTTTATTTTTTATAACCATTAAAATCATGTTTTTATTACAATTTTCCGGATTTCTGTATGACACTGTTTTGTATTTCAAATGAAATGTTTTTAAATGAATTGTTTCTACTCATTTTCAGGATTTTTTTATTTTTTTATTTAAAAAAAAATAAATAAATAAAATAATTTAAAAAAAAAAAAAAAAAAAATATATATATATATATATATATATATATACAAAATAATTATACAAAACATTTTTTGCACCCTTATTATTTTACCTGCAGTTTATTTAATTATTTAATAATTTTGTACACAATATTTATGATGTAATAACAAAAAAATGTGCAACACATCGCTCATTTCGGATTAGAATGCAATCCTATTATTTAATCTAAAATAAATCAATCAAATATAATTTGACGTTGCAAAAAAACGATACTGCAAATCTAATCGGAAAAAGTAATCGGAAAAAAAAAACCTGATCTCGATTTTAAATATTTTCATCTCATTAAAAAAAATAAAAAAATAATAATCAGGTAAAAAAAAAAAATAAACCCAATAAAACAAAAATGCAACCTAAAATAACAGGTTATTTACAATACATAAAATAAAAATCTAAAATTAAAAAGTAAAATATATTTTACTATTATACTAAAGTATATTTTATTATATTTATATGTTAATCAAATTCTAATCAAAAAAGTCAGAAAAATTTAATAAAAAATGGTCAAAAGAAACGATGGTTTAATCCACAAAGTAATTAAATAATACAAATAAATTATAATAACACATGTATAAAAATATTATCATGATCTAATTATTATTATAATATTTTCATAAAGGTTTTTTATTATTATTTTATGCCTTTATTTATTTTTATGACTATTAACATATTTGATTAATACATAAATCTATTATAATTATAACGACTTTTTCGAACTCTTTGGATGTGACGATGACCTGATATTGTTTGAGCTGGCCGTTGATCAGGAGGGACGACTGTTTGTCCACTTTCTCCGTGACGGCGTGAGCGACGGCGTAATACGACTGCAGGCCGCGAGCAAAAGCAGCGCCGCTGTACTCGTCGTCCACGTCCTGCTTAGCGTGTCTGCACAAAACAACAACACAACACACAGAGAGAGTCTTAAAGGGACGGGACGGGACGGGACGGGGTCCAGATCCGAATCAGAAGAACAACGAGGGGGTTTCGTTACTCGATGATGTGGCGAGCGTCCACCTCCGAGACGTCTTCGCTGTCTGGATCAGGGATCTTCTTCTTCTCCTCCAGAGCGTTCTGTGACGGCTGCGGCTGCTCCTCCTCTTCCTCCTGAGGTTAGAATGATAAATCATCATCATCCTCATCCCTGACAGCCCATTTCAGATCCTTCAGGAGGATCCAGCAGGTTCCTCACCTCGTCCTCGTCAGAGTCCGAGTCCTCGCTGTCAGACCTGGGAGCCACCTCGTACCTGCAGCAGGAACCACACCAACAGTCACCAATGTGTACCAATCCTCATTTAGTCACCCCGTCGAGCGCCCGTCTCTGAGCCTCACCCGGGGTTCATCTCCAGCCAGGTCTCCAGCTGGCCCGCTTTGGGAGCGTCGACGCCGCTCAGGATCTTCCCACTGTCCACGTGGATCACCTTCACCGGCAGGTCGCTCATCTGACTCGTCTCGTCCAGCGGCTGCAAACACATTTACTTCTAACCCAAATATTCTTCTGTTATTCTATAGTGAGGGGGGTAAGGGTGGCACCAACTGGCATCACCAGAGGGCATCTAGAGGAGCTTCATCTTCAGCAGAGGCACCACCTGAGCTACAGAGACTCTAATCAGCGAAAAAATTATCATTCAGATCAGCATTTTCTGATTATATTATTTTCAGGATTTATTTATTTATTTTTTTTTATATTTATGCTTAAAATTAAAAGGTCCTGATTATTTCACTTCTTTTTATGTCTGTATTACATTATTATTATTTTTATTTTGGATTTTTTGTTAAGATTATGCTCTTAATTGTTGATTTTATGAATTACATAATTTTTTTACTTAATTTTCAGGATTTTTTGCATTACAGTTTTATAAATTAGGCTTCTTAAAATTCACAACTTTAACTTTTATTGCGCATTTAATTTCAAATTTTTATTAAAACTCACACTAAATACCCTTATTAATATTATTTTTATAGTTATTGTTGTTTTTTATTACAATTTAATTTTTAATTAGGCTTTTTTAAGGGTTTTAAAACCCTGATTATTTTTTCACTTATTATGTTTCATATTATATTATTAGTATTTTTTTAGAACTTCAAATTTGATTTTTTTAATTAAATTTTTTGACGATCATGATTTTTTGCCTTACAATTTTATGGATTAATCTTTTTTTTTATTGTTTTATTTATTATGTGGTCATCGTTCAACTGATTTAACATTTTTCTTAGCATTTTAAATTAAATTTTAATAACAATTTTCTGTATTTAAAAAAAATATTTTTTTAGGTTAAAGAAACAAATTTGGGATTTTTAGATCATCATATTTTGGACTTTACAATTTTATTACGTTTTTTTTTATATATACTTTAAAGGTGAGTTCGTTTTTTGCTATTAATTGAATTTGTATTTTGTTAATTTGTATTAGATTTTTTTAGATAATTCCTTTTTAAATAAATAATTATAAATAATAAATAATCCTTCCTCACCTCTCCGTCAGGCCCCAGAGCCAGTGGCTGTCCTTCAGCGTTCTCCAGCTTCTTCTTCTTTTTCTTCTTCTTCTTCTTCTCTTTGAGGGCCTGAGCTGCTTTGTGTGCTCGGACGAGCTCGGTCAGGTTAGCTACGTACTCATCAGTCTGCTGCAGCAGGTACGCCAACCGTTTATCCTTCTTCTGATCGATCAGCTTCCGATAACCTTCTTCATCCTCAGCCTGCAGGGACACCACTGTTCATTTAACCAACGAAACATGGGGCCAAAAGTATTAGGACACAACAAACATGGGGCCAAAAGTATTAGGACACAACAAACATGGGGCCAAAAGTATTAGGACACAACAAACATGTGGCCAAAAGTATTAGGACACAACAAACATGTGGCCAAAAGTATTAG
>JAUZSU010178514.1:0-12702 GCA_034780255.1 Parotocinclus maculicauda | reverse complement strand
TTTGGAATAAGGCTGTAACGTAACAAAATGTGGAAAAAGTGAAGCGCTGTGAATACTTTCCGGATGCACTGTAAGCTGATTAAAAAACAAAAAAACAAAATGTCCTATATAGTGACTATTGAAAAACAATTATATACGGTCATTATATCATTGTTAAATGCTGGTATATCTAATCTAATGGTGGCCTAAGACTTTTGCACATTTTTCAGTAAGTTTTGCTTTATCCATCGAGATTTGACTTCAAATATCCTGACAATACCAAAACTTCATTTAGTTATCTTTAACTCCAGCGGCACCAAACTGATTCCCTGTGATTATGTTCCAAACATGGCCTTCCTAATTTACAATCTTCTTTAATTCTTTGACGATGGATGATATTTGTCTGCAGTCAGACATTAGGATTGCCCCGTTTCATATTACTAGAAGAATTTGCCACAAAGTTTTGACCTGAACACTCAAAACATTATAATTACACATTTAAGACAAGTGGTTATGAAATTCAGAATACTTTAATAGTACTGATTTAAATACTGGAACAGAATGATGTGCAAATAAACAAACACTAAGTGAAAAAATATATCACAGGCAATCTACTGAAATAACGAGGTAACGAGATTGAATGTAAACTTAGTTCTGTAACACTGAGTTTGAGCTGAATAAATAGCATTAAAGCTTAGAGTCCATCTGGAGTGAAAGCAAAGCAGTTGTGCATGAGGAAGAAACTGAGCATAACAAAGACTAACTTTAAAATAAAAAAATGACAATTAAAATAAAAATACCCAACACAAAACCAAAAGATTTCTACTCAGGTGTGGAAATAATGTAACAAACCTTAAGCATATACAGTATGGATGGCTACAGAGTCCAGGAAAATGGTCAGTGTCCGTGGACAACTGGCAATCAGAGCTAAAAACAAAAGCAGGTGGCGAATAACGTCATAGCACTTGTGGTGAGGCGTGGAGGTCAGAGACAGAAGAAAAACCTATGGAAACCATGTCTGCACTGCTCTGGCCATGTATTCCTCAAAATAATGTTTTTATGGTGAGGTTTGTGTATTAAGGTGACATGAAGCATGTATGGCTAGAGGTTTGTATGATGTGATTTTACTCGCTTTGTCTAGAAACAGTGAGTCTGTGCCCATCTGTGTCCTTGTGGCAAAAGGCATGAGAACTTGGTTAAAACAGATGCAGACCTTTCTGTGGGTATAAATTTAAATGCTATGGAGGCCCATTTATGGAACCCTGTCTAGGATGCATCCCGACTTCAGCCCGGTGATTTTCAGAATAGTCAGTCCCCAGAAAATACCTTGTGACCCTGATGGTGATAATTGGGGGTAAAACAAGATCTGTTGAAAAATAAACCGCTCACAAAAATGTGAGGACATTTTATAATAAAACATCACCTCATTTCTGTGATCAGTGTAGAAGTTTTAGAGTAAAACAAAGTACCCCAAAGATAGTAAATCAATGATATGATTGCTGTTTGCTTCTACAGGTAGTCCCTGGTTTATGATGATCTGATCTGTAATATTTGGATATTAAATAGTAATCCCTTAATGCACATAAATTCACATTCAGCAGAAACCGTACTGTAAAAGATTTGGGCAAGTGATGTGCAGTACGATACTCTCCTGTGTGCTCATGTACTAAATGAGGAACTAGGCAGTGCAGAAGTGATTAGCATGGAAAAACATTTTTTAATAAATTGCATGAGATATTCATTACTTTATTATAAAATAAGCTTTGTTTAAGCATGTTTAAGGTAGGCTACACTGTGATATATACAGTACATATTAAACTAATCGGTTCACAAATTCAACCCATTATTGATTTGTTCTGAACGTATACCCATCATAAATCAGGGACTACCTGTATATTTAAATCTGTCATACAAAAACACAACAAAACCACATCCAGCAACATCACACTTAACACTCTAAAGGTACTCAGAACACACTAGAACTTACTGTAATCAAAAGTTAATCAGGATTCCATTCCATTTTAGCTTAGTGCAGTTTAGTACAGCTGTTCCTCTTAGCCTATAGTTTGTAGCTGGAATTGCACCAGAAAGTTTGATGGCATGGAAGTATAAATGTGCAAGTGATTAAAAGATTAAAAGATGATAAGAAATTAAAAGATGCTGCTTAATGCTTAAGGTTGTTGTTGAAACAAATTTGCATTGTTTGTTAGCTGCAGTCTTATGCAAATGATTGGGCACCCCCAATTAAATTACATTCCAACTCGGCGCAGAGAATATTTTAATTCCTTATGCCAATATCCAAACCCCTAACTCACTAAACTGAATATCAATCTGCAAAACATCATTCCAGATGACTTTTCCATACAGTGGTTAATTATAAGGTAATTGGTTGTTTATTGTATATTACCTTGCTTGAAGAAACACATTACTGGGTAGTACAAGTGAGAAACACGAGGCCCCGCACACAAGAGAAATGCAAAACCCTGGCCAGTGTAACAAATCAACAAAGTATCCAGGAATGAGACTGGGTGACAGGAAATAATGGAGACTCCTGCTAAATGAAACTTAAGTTCCAAACCATTTTTAACAATTAACTATTTCAGATTAACCTTTACCAATCGTGTTCTGAGGTCTGATTGAAAGTGTTCAATAGGTTTTAAAATGCATGTATTTCAAACACAGAAATATAATTCTGTCTAGCTCAAGTTATTAACATGTTAGTAAATCAACAAAGGGTGTAATTTGACCAGAGGTGCCCAAACCTGACTGTATAAAAACTTAGATGTACAATTCAAAAAGCATACTCTAAACGGCAAACTGAACTGCGTGACTACAATTGGGGTAAGAGGTATGTCGAGTAACACGGATCCAAGATGTCCTCTATTTTTAAACTATGCAATTTAGATCCAGCTTCTGAGCAGTTACTGTTTTAGTGTAGACTTACATAATCGTCCTTATTGTCTATGCTTAAAGAACTTAATACCATTTAAAACAATCACATAAAAGGAGTGAAATAATTTTTAAAAGCAACGAATGATAAATGCACACTACTGGATGGGTTCTCCACTAATGCAAGAGTTCAAACAAAGTAAGCATACTCTCTAGAATCATACTTTGTTTGGCACAACCTGACGGTCTCTTTTCATTCCGTAAGACACAGCTGATGTCGGCAGGACGACTGATGATGAAAACGGGACCTTCTAGCACAGGAATCCACTGGATAATGAAGGATAACGTAAATCCTGGTGCAATCCAAATGGAAATGCTTCTCAAAATACTAGATGAATTCTGCGTTCTCACACTGAGCGGCTTCAGGATCTGTAACTGATCAAGCTGAAGTCATGAGATCTTGCAATAACTAGGATAAATGAGCGACTGAGCCGATCCCTGATGTCCACACAGGAAGTGAGGCGAGTGCAGGTCAGTGCTTGCAGGTTGCTGGTATGTGTGGTGGTCTTAGATCCCATTGGTCAGATCCTGAATGACCCCGGCAATCACCAGCTTCTTCAGAAACTCTTTCTCCTTTGATATGTTGTGTGTCCATGACTGAGAACAACAGAGAGAGAGAGAGAGAGAGAGAGAGAGAGAGAGAGAGAGAGAGAGAGAGAATTGTAGCTATGAAGGGATGCACTTGGTTAGGAGCATTACTCAAACAGGCTGTGGCTTTCAAGCAATTATTGAGTAGTATTAACATTTTCTAGACCACTACAGCACCTTCACCTGCATGGGCAGTAGACACAAGGCTGGGTGCACGCATACATTAACGCTGTAGACACCAAATTCTAACCCTACTAAATGATCATTTTAGCAAAAATCACGATTCATAAGACAAGGCTACATTTTTCCAGACGTCTGGAAAGCTCCCCAGTTTTGGTGAGTCTGTGCCTACGGCAGCACCAGCTTTCTGTTCTTGGCTGACAGAACAGTTTGATATGTTGTGTATACTGAGATGCTTTTCTCCTCACCACAATTGTACAGAGTGGTTTTCTAAGTTACCATACCTGTCCTGTTAGCTCAAAACAGTCTGGCCATTGTCTGATGACCTCATCAACAACACACTTCCATCTACAGAGGTGCCTCTAATCTACAGAACTGACTTTCTTTATTGCACCAGATTAAAGAACAGGATTTTTTATTCTGAGTAAACTCTAGCGACTCTTTTGAATGAAAACCCCAGAAGATCAACAGTTCAGATCACATTTTTTTTATTGATTCCGAACGTCACCCGAAGTTGCTGGTGCGTATCTGCATGACTTTATGCCTGTACAACTGCTACGTGATTGGCTGATTAGATAACCAAATGAATTAAATCTAAATTTGTTCACTTCAAAAACTGAGGGTTTTATAACAAATCCTAGTATTAAACAAAAACAGGTCTTTCAACTCCAGATGCTGTGAACATAAATGACTAAAAAAAAAGATTTTGAAGGTTTAATTAAACTGCCATAAATATTATGCTGTCATATTTTGATGTTTTGTTACAAATGTTATTTCATTTACTGGGTGAGTCAAAAGACTGCAAAGGCAGTCAAAACCATTGCTGAGGTTTCTTCATCAGGTAGTGGTTCTTCAGACGATCTCTACGTGGCTTGTCGTCCACAGTCCCGGTGTTACGGAATTTGGCTATGCGGGATGTAACAGTGCTGTGTGAAATTTGTGATCTTTCTGGGTGTTGGTTGTTGAAGACTATAATACGGCAGCTGCCTTCCCTGTACATCAGAATCATCAATTCCATCTTCAGTTACCCGGGGCAAACAACTTGTCAAAAGTTTTGACATTTCTGTGCTGATAACTTTTGAACCACAAGGAAAAAAAAGCTAATCGGATTGTGGCAATTGATTTCTGAGACAATTCTGGTCTTCTTTGATATGCTACATAACCACCTTTCCATTGGAAAAAACTTGCCCTTGATCTAAAATGGCAGCTTTCCAGATGTTGACCGTATTCCAGACATAGCCTAAAAGACATGTTTCCTCACTCATTATTTGCTGGGGTATTCAGATAAGTCATTTTCCCTTTTGTTTCTGAAATAAAAGTGTCTTTTGACTCACACTTTCTTTTTTAAGTTTTCTGTGTGGAATAAAGCTAAATAACCTCAATCTCATTTCCCTTGCAAACTTTATTTTTCTTTGACAACAATTCTGCAGCCAACTGTAGACAGTGTGATTATTGTGTACTAATCTGCACATTCTATCTATCTACAGCTAATTTAATCAAATTACTTATTTTATTTTTAGTATTGTAATGTTGTTTTGTATGCCTTAACTCTGCTTACAGGTCAGATGAAAAGCTGGAGCTGCTGTGGACCCTAGAGGGCCACCAGCTGGGTGTGGTGTCTGTGGACATTAGCCACAATGGCGCCATTGCTGCATCCAGCTCCCTGGATGCCCATATCCGCCTCTGGGACCTGGAGTCTGGCAAACAGATAAAATCCATGGATGCTGGACCTGGTGAGGGCAGCTGACAGCATAAATCGATTACACATTTTGCTAGATGTATAATGATGATCACATTATAATTTTCTTGTTTGTGGTGATGCTGCTATCTCCTGGACGAAATATATGGGATTGATGCTATCCTTGTCCTAAATAGTTTGTGTAAAGTCCTTATTATTGGGAATGGTCAGAAATGGTCTTGGTCATTAGTATTATTTAGCAGCATTTCCTCAGGGCTTGTTTCTTACTGTAAGGTTAAAGATTGGTACAAATTTGGAAGTTTTATTGCAGAGAAGGGTAAATTGGATCTGTTTAGAATAGAACAAAAGTTTAACATATAAATGCACAACAGCACCCTAAAGTTAATCATATACAGACTTCTTAAAAGGTTTTTATGTGGCTGCTTCCTTAATATACCAGTGTCATCTGAAGAGAAAATTTAAAAAACATATTTAAAACTGGCAATTTTATGTGCAGATCTGACCTTTTGAACAATTAGGGCCATTTCAAATCCAGCATAATGTCTACGAGGACTGGATGGCATGGTGGGCAGCACCATCACCTCATAGCAGAAGGTCCTGGGTTTAATTCCAGGGTGGAATGGTCTGGGTCCTTTGTGTGTAGAGTCTGCATGCTCACCCTTTGTCTGTGTGGGTTTAATCTGGCTACTCCGGTTTCCTCCCAAAGTCCAAAGACATGCATTGGGTTAAGTAATTATGCTAAAGTGGCCCAATTCCATTGTGTATATATGTGATTAGTCTTTATGTAACCTTGTGTATAGATGTAACCTTATGTGTGTTGCTAAACTGGCCATTAATGCAAATTACGATGGCAAATAAACCAAACAAGACTACAAGAATAATCATTCTCTTCAAGTTAAATATATATTCAGCTTTTTGACCTGTACACTTGTAAAGAAATAATCAACATCACAGGTATGAGTTATCTAACTGCCGCATGAAGCACAACATTATACATTGTTGTATAAATTCTTCGATAACAAGACATTGCAGGTTTTCCTGAATGCTTCCCTGATATCAGTTTTACAAAAGCAATAACAGTAAGCTAGTTGATAGACTGATAAGCAATGCTGTATCTACTTGATTTCTTCCTAAACTACTGTTTGTAAAACTTTTAATTTTTTTGTTTGTTTATTTGGTTTATTTACATCGCCTTTCACATCCATAGCCATGACAGTGACACAAACAAAGTAACATATGTACAAAATGATACATCAAGACAAGTCAAATACACTGCTCACAAAAATTAGGGGATATTTTGTTATGGGATATTTCATTTTAAAGTATCCCCCAATTTTTTGTGAGCAGTATATTTGTGTAGAGGTAAGGTCAGTTTAAAGTAATGTGTTAAATGTATGCATTCCTGTTGGAGGAAACCAGATAAAACCCATGTGGACACGGGAAGGACATGCAGACTGCACATAGAAAGGACCCAGGCCGTTCCACCCTAGGATTGAACCCCTCTTGCTATAAGGCATCTTGCTTGGCTGCTGTCTGTGCTGCCCAGAAACTTTGAGATCACCCTATTCATGAATCAGTTGGCCTCTACCCATGATTTCATAATGATTTTATGTTTTATAAGAAAAAAAACATTGATGCAGCATAATGTTCTGCTCTAGTCCACATCTGTCAGTCATAAGTGAACAGAAGAGTACACTGAAAGGACCACGGAACCCAGGGAATTATGTTAATGCTTTTAAAGGTGTGTAATTAAGTAACATCATTACCTTACTGACCTTCACATTTTCTGCTTTAGTTGATGCCTGGTCTGTAGCCTTCTCCCCTGACTCCAGATACATTGCAACAGGCAGTCATCTTTGCAAAGTTAACATCTTTGGTGTTGAAAGTGGAAAGAAGGAGTACTCTTTAGACACCAGAGGAAAGTTCATCCTGAGCATTGCCTATGTAAGCAAATCCATCATCAACATGTGTGGGGTTTTTTTTGTGTGTTTGGAAGGCCATTGCTACTGCATGGTATCAAGTCTCTCATGTTTCTCCTTTTCCAGAGCCCAGATGGAAAGTATTTAGCAAGCGGTGCGATAGATGGAATCATTAATATTTTTGACATTGCCACAGGGAAACTACTGCACACGCTGGAAGGTAACAATTTCTGCTTCAAATGGAACATGAGTATTTTTTTTGCCAATTTCAGATTCTGGGTTTGCAGTCATGTCAGTTTGTACACTGCTCTAAAAAATTAGGGGATATTTCGAAATGAATATGAAGCTATTTAAAAAAGAAGCATTTTATATTATTAAACAATATAATCAGAAAAGCAAATTATTTGATTAGACAAATGAGACGTAAACTTAATTATCATGATTGAGTAGCAAGTGATATATTTATGAGGATGAACAGAAACATGTTAAACTGGATGAGAGTACCACACATTTACTGTTCAGTAGGATGTATGATCACTTAATACGGCCAAGAAACACTGACAGTGATGGGGCATAGACAGGATCAGATTATCCAGCAGTTCTTGTGATCATCTTCATATTCATTTAGAACTATCCCCTAAATTTTGAGTGTATATTAAAGCTTGATTTTGTAGATCGAGTCTGTAGTATAATACTAGAACAATAAAAAACATTTTAGATTGTCAACCTTTCCAGCCTCTGCAATGTTGGGTCTGGTGAATTAAAGCCCTCTTTTTGTTTTTTGTTTTTTTCCCTCTTTGCAGGCCATGCTATGCCCATCCGCTCCCTCACATTCTCTCCTGACTCTCAGCTCTTAGTCACAGCCTCAGATGATGGCTACATCAAGATTTATGACGTGTAAGTCATGCTGCGAGATCAGTCTTCTCATTACCTTCATGTGCTGCGATGCATTCCAGACACTCTCTACTTTAAATTAGTTTTCTCATGAAACATGTCCTTCAGAAAATCCTGTTAATATCATCATATGTGAATCTCTGTACTTGCTGTTTGTCATATAATAATTCTCTGTGTATGTGCATATACCGGTACAGTAAATGAAGGCTTGTGTTTGTCTTGCAGGCAACATGCCAACCTGGCAGGCACTCTGAGTGGCCATGCATCTTGGGTCCTTAATGTGGCCTTTTCACCTGATAACACACACTTTGTTTCAAGGTAGGTACAAATTTTCTTATATGAATATTATATCTAATATATGAAATAAATCTAAGCCTGAAAGCCAAATGGGTATTGGATCAAATTTGCTAAATGTTTCCGAAATATCTGTAGTGTCAACTAAATTAGTATTTTGTACTTGGATGAAACAAATAATCTTAAAGCATGCCACTGTCACAGCCGTGATATCTTGTATAATCTGGTGATCTGGTAATCTCACCAAAAAACAGTTCCATTACTATATGAATATCACAAATGTGTGTCTGCGTAGATACTGTACTAATTGGATTTAACTGGAAAATGGTCAAATAAAAAAAAATCTGTTTGATCTTCTTGTCACTAGCTCATCAGACAAGAGTGTAAAAGTCTGGGAGGCGAACACCAGGGCGTGTGTGAACACTTTCTTTGATCATCAGGACCAGGTGGGTCTGGCACTTTGTGCAGTATTATGGCTGGTCATATGTGTAGGACCCTGTTGAGTCAGTGTGTAGGGATATTAACTTTCCCACAAACAATGTCTCTGTGGAAGTGCAAATCATGGAGTATGACATTATACTTTCTAAAATGATAAACCCATTTTAAGGAAATGGCTTAATTCCCTGTACCGGTATAAACAGTCATCATGAGCAATAAAGATTAAGAATAGTAGTTGGCCGTCTAGGCTCGAGTTGATAATGAATTTCAGATTATCATCCAATAAATTATCACAAAAGGTATTGTGAGGCAAATTATTAACAAAAAAACTGTGATTGTTACAGTGTCTTACAACTTAGCATATATTTTTTAGATGGCTATGTAGTTATAATACTGCCTCGATACCTTTTGGAATAGCTTCTAATATCACATAAATATTTACAGTGATAGCTCGGTTAATCAAACTCAGCTGGTTTTTGTGGTCAAGTCATTGTCACATTTCTGCAGTCTGTCCACCACTCTACTGAGTGTGCCAATTTTCCTGTGATCCTAAAAACGTCAGGCTAACGAGCTAATGCCAGTTTCTATCAACAAACTGTCATTTACTTTGTATGACAAATGTGTGATCTGAACTGGTGCATTATAATGATATTCAATAATATTGATTGCCGGTCCCAGTCTGCTTTGCAATGTCTCAAAATGTGAGCTTTCAGCTGTTGTCACAGCCTTGTTCTGTACCCTTTACTTTCTTAGACAGATCACTAAAACTTCCTACTCTTAGCATTAATAAGAAATACATGGTTTATTTATGTGTTGTTTCCAGATAAGGATACAAATACATTTTAACAATAAAATGCATTCATTTATCTTACGGATTTGATTTATAAGGAGTTAACAGGTTAGCTGTTACTGTGTTTTTATAGGGGGAAAAAATCTCAGTGGTTTAAGTCGGTGTTAAACAGCATCTTCATACAGCATATGAGACATTGAATGTTTGTTTTGTAGGTATGGAGTGTGAAGTACAACAGCACTGGTTCAAAGATCATTTCAGCTGGAGACGACCGGGCCATCCACATCTACGACTGCCCCACGTAAAGCAGTCAAGCCACTGTGGTCTGTTTTTCATGCAAAAAATACCTAGAACTTGAACATGAGCATGACAGAAAAGCAGTGCCTGTTATGTAAATAATGGTATCTACGTTCAAACAGGATTGGGTTGTAAACATCAGCTGGGATTATTCTTTGTCGTCCAGTTAGCAAATAAATTGCCAGTAATGCTACCTAGTGCTTGTCCCTAAAACAGAAAAAGAGCATAAAACAGTCAATATATGTGATTTTTTAAAAATGTTTTTTGAACCATGGATAACTTGGCACACAATAAACCTTTTTAATAGATATTCTGTTTTTAGTATTACATGTTTTAACAGTACACCAACACTTATCCAACATATCCTTTTCAAACTATCTTCCTATTCTTTAGCCATTGCATAGGTTTTTGTTTGGTAGGTGAACCTGCCCATCTTGGATTCCAAATACTTCGATTTTTATCTCATCTGATAAACAAAAACAATTTACCAACATGGCAGCAGCAGCATATGTAAGAGACTAGTACTAATTGTTTTGTGTCCTTTTCATAACGTTTACCATAATTTTGTCATATTTATTTGTTACCATTCACTACTAGTTTCAAGGAACAGTCAGTTTAATTCAGATGTAATTCCGACCACTACGGTTTGTAAGGCGTGGGCTTATTAGCTGGGTGTATTATCTGGTAATTATAATGTGTAAATACAGGGTTCAGTATGACAAAATGTAAGGATTTGTTATGACAAAAGGTTAGATTTGTTATGGCACTATGTTAATTACGAAAGCCTTGTTTGATTATATAAATATTCCGTTGTCTAGCTCGCCCTCTGCTGGTCTTTACCATGCCAGTGCACAAAACAAAGCAAGCAACAAACTGAAGTTTTAAATGGCCGGTTTCGTTACCCAAAACGAAACCCCAAAAGTTGGGCTCATGTGCAAGCGTGTTCTTTTCACCGGTCAGCCACCGAGTTTTGGAGTTGTGTGTTTTTATGCTCTACATTACAGCAGTTCAAGAAAATATAGTATTTAAGGGGGCGAGGAACTTGAGAAAAGCTTGATACTGATTATCTGACAATGTGCATTGGGAACACTAATCAGGTTGTCTTTTTTATAATTAGAGATTTTTTTTAATTAGATTATTTTTTTAAAATTAAGGATTATTATTAAAGTTGTGATGAACATGTCACCTACATATTCTGTGCACTGTAGTTCCACGAATCTTGTAGCAACTTAAACATGCAAATACTATTCTTAATTATTGCTACTCTGTTTTGAACGTTAGCAGGGCCTGGTTGGGTACACACAATTACACACACACAATAGGCTGTCTCTGTGAGAGGGTAGGCCAGACTGAGGCTGGCTTGCCACCTCTCAAACAGTGATGCTTCTTAAACCATTGATGTAGGGTGACACGGTGGGTAGCACTGCCGTCTCACAGCACCTGTTTACTCTGGATACTCCAGTTTCCTCTGATAGTCCTAAGACGTGTGTTTGGTTGAATAATTACTCTAAAAATGGCATAGACTAGTGTGTATGTAACTAGTTCTGATATAACCTTGTGCGTGTCACTGAAATGGCCACTGATGCCAATAGCGACGTAATAACCAAATGAACAAACAACCCAACTATTGGGATGTGGTGGAAGGATATGGAAAGCACAGCATGCTCCTCCCCGCTCACCATAGCTTCTTTGTTGAATACTTCTACCACTGGTTGGTAAAGAAAATCAGCTGTGCTTTCCATGTATAAAAAAAAACCTTAAGATTTTAACTTGTAGTACTGCATTAAAGTCTTAGGACGCCATTAGATTAAATATACCAATGGTCTTTTTGGAAGATTAGCAGCCTAGAAACCACTTTCACAAGGAGAGCAGAGTGGAATAAACCAAGATATGCTAAAGCTCATAAAGATGGATATTATATATATATATATATATTATTCTACTGGTGGCTGAAATACTTGTGTAAGTGCCTCGTTTGAATGTGAATGAATGTCATAATCCCATGTAATAGACTATAGCATTTGCAGGTTATAATCCAACACTGCATCGTTTTCTGGAAAGGCCACCCATACCAATCGCGACTCCGATTAGATTAAAGCTGTTAATTGAAAAAGACATTAAGAAACAACAGGTATGTGACAGTGAACTTGAATTTATTGCGCAACAGTTTGAGTGACACAAACACACACATTCAAATTAGAGAGAAACACAGTCCACCTAGACACACCCATACAAGTAATCAATTTATCTATGCCATAAAAAGATGGGTTACATTTACAGAATGTCATTTCAAGAGTAAAACTTAACCTTGGCCCCAAAACACATCTCACCTACAATAATCTGCAGACATAGTTAAAAAAGACCATTCAATACAATGTGGTGATAAAAAAGACTTAATTGGAACTTTTGTACTACAAAACGTGCTCCTAACAAAAAAGCACCTCAAGTAGCCAGAGCCTTTAAAACCAGAGATCCTAACATACTGCTCACAAAAATTAGGGGATATTTCATTTCGGGATTGTGAAGTATCCCGAATTGTTCTAAAAGATATACACATACATACATTATACACACTATATATATATATATATATATATATATATATATATATATATATACAAATATATACACACACACACACACACAGTCTATCACAATATAGAGACACAAAAAAA
>JAUZSU010178503.1:0-12702 GCA_034780255.1 Parotocinclus maculicauda | reverse complement strand
TTGGGATCTACAGTCAGTAAATTTGGGCTGTTGATTTCTAAATTTATCACAATGATGATTATTTCTCCTTTTAAAAGTCTGATTCTAAGTTGGCTGCTCCTCATGGTACTGTTATTCTGCAGTACATGATAATAAAAGACAATCCCATATGATACATTTGTGGAATTGAAGATAAAATTACTAAATAGGGTAGCGGAATTCTGTATTAATGTCACTTTCACAGAATTTAACAACCAACATGAAACCTACTGGAACTTTTCCCTGTGATTTCCAACAGGCAGAAAATTGAACAGGTCTGGGCTTAGAATGTCTAAAGGCAAATTACTGTGCCTGATATCTTTTTAAACCGTATAAGACGATCTTATAGGAACCACCTCAGGTTAACTCTTATTCAATAGCGCATTCTTTTGGCGCCATCGGGTGGTGTCATAAATTTTTGCAAGTAAAACTGCAGGATGTCCGGTTCTCCGACACTTCTGCTCCTGCTGTGTATTTAGTTCTAGCCTTGGTGTGGAGTTAAAAAGCCACAAGCTCGGGTTCGTGTTCTGGTGCTACCATTTGGCTGGGTGTAGGTCTGACTGAATGATTTGCTGTGCATGAGGGAGTGGAGGTCAGATTGCCACAACAGTCGCTTCTCTCAGAAGCCAAGATGGTAAGAGGATCACCAAGCCCACCATTGTTGCTCAGAAAGATAGTGCAGCCATACCAGAATGGTGTTACCCAGCGTAAAATAGCAAAGACTTTTAAGTTATCATCATCAACTGTGTATAACATCATCAAAAGATTCAGAGAATCTGGAACAATCGCTGTGCATAAGGGTCAAGGCCGTAAAACTCTACTGGATGCTCATGATCTCCGGGTCTTACATAACATAGGGCATGTTTGTTTAATCAGACCAGCCGGTTATTAGGACCAAAACGATCGCTTCCCGATGTGGTCCGATTAACCGGAATCGACTATATATATATACCAATAAATAAAATAAAAAATAAATATAAAAATTCTATTATACAGAAAAATTCCAAATGAATGTTGACATGTGGAACTGTATAAATAAATGTAAAACAGTTAGTGTGCCCTTTTCAAGACAAAAACATTTTTTATGTATTTATAATGCATTTATTTATTTTTCTGTCATTTTGGTCCTCCATATCTAGGTGTCCTGCAAAGATATAACTAATACTGAATTTACTCCCACTGTAATCAGTTTTACTGTGAATTTATGGTTACCCTGCGCTTAAGGAATTTCTTTTTAACCAGTTAATGGTGTACGTCAACAGGTTTTTATGTGAAGAACAGACCGACTTCCATCTCATTACCTTACCTCACTGGAACACCTGATTTTGGTTAGATGTGTTGCCTACATGTGCACATAATTATGCCAGGCCATGCAATGTAGCCTACTGAAAGTGATCTACACTCAAAAAACACAAACGTGACCCTCAAGCGCGAGCACGCACACACAAACACAGCATGCCGTGCAGAGTAAAACCCATTTTACACAAAAACTGGCCAATATTCAGCCATTGTTCTGTAATTCAGCCAAGGTGGAGAAAACCCACACAGAGCTTTCAATCATTCAGCTTTCTTAACATTCAAGCCGCTTACTGAAGGTGAAGTGCTGACTCTAATGACCGCACATCATCCAACAACCTGCCCACTGGGATCCGGTACTATCTACACTTCTCCAGGCATTTGTCAGCAACCTTGCACCATACACCACGCTAATTATCAACACATCACTGACATCTGGTTTGGTTTATTTTCTCTTCAACATGAGTTATTGAGTTATACCTTTACTAAAAATGCATTACACAGTTTAGCTCATGTGTCAAAATATAAACATCTTGCACATTCCATTCCTGTCCATAACATGGGCTTATCCTTTCTAAAAAAAAAAACCAGACAAACCAAAAACCTTATTAACCTTCTTATTACCTACCAGTCTGGGTTAATGGAAATTATCTACAGAATCTGCTTTGTTTACACTTAATGTTTCACTGAGCCACAAATAGCTTAATTTCTTCAATACAGCTACAATGAACTGTAAGATAAACAGATTCATTTTTCAACTTCTGCCAAAGTGTCCATTGTACCTGATTGCACCATTGCAAAGTTCAATTTCATCACCACACAGGATCAGTTCTTGGCCCACACATGTTTTCTCTTTGAAATAAACAACTGGGTTCACTAATTATATCACATTGCTTTATGTTTCACCGCTATGCAGATGAAACTCAATTTATTTCTCATTCCCTCAATCCACCTCCCAAACGCTCAAACTGGACTACCTTTGAATCGATGTACCTCAAGGCACAGAACCTCTCAACCAATATATACAGTTCATATGGCCCACACAATAAAAGAATGTGATATTTTGGACAAAATTTTAACATTACATCAAACAGCAGTCTTTTGCACAACGCCATAAGAAGATATTTTCTAACCAGAGAAGCTACTTGGATCATAGTTTTCTCTTATCAATACTTGACTGAGATCATTCTATTCTATTCTCTTCCTTTTGCAAATAAGAACAAATGTAAAACTCCTGCCATGGTTTATCAAGCATCAGAAAGCTGTGCTCCAAACTATTTGCATTCGTTTTATTCAGAACTGCTCACATTCATGCCAACTCATGTATGTGTCCTGACTCCTCACTGGTGGAAAAAGTCAGCCAGAACAGCCCATTGTTTCTCTTCCAGCTGCAAAAGCCTGAGGACTCAACTCTTCAGACAATACACATGGATAATGTCTTTGTCTTTTGCATTTTTGCCTTGTACCTTTCTTGGTAGGTATTGACAACTCTATCCTCAAGTCCTTATTATTATAATTAGTGAGAACTCATTAGTAACAGAATAGCATTAGGTTCCAGTTTGACTGGTAAATAAAAATGCTTATAGCTCAGAGTAATTACATTATGACCCATTGGACTGCATGTGCATAAACAACAGTAGCATATAACCTCAATCAGCAAATATGAAATTAATATTAAACCATATTATAATTATACTTACTTTGACAATAATAATCTTTAAATATCCAGTTCCAAGTGCTGGTAAACTCATTAGCAAGCTTTCTTGTTGATGAGTCCCCAGAATCCACCAACCTGCCAGTACAGGCATCCCAAGGAAACCAAATTTACAGAATACACTTGTGTATAAAACAAAAATATAACTAATTAATCAGGGACAGTTAATATATACAAACACTATCAGAATAAAGCACACTTAAACAAATGCATGCACTTACTGTTATATTTAAAACACACCAGCTGTACAAATAATATCAGACTCATTAACTTTGATTAAAGAGCTTAACAGCTTCTTAAACGAGTGCAGAAAAATGCTATAGACTATTTACACTGATTAACAATTCTAAAATCTTTAAGTCAAACAAGGGTATTTACGACACAATATATCTGGCACATAAAAAACAGAAAACAGTTTGCCCCCAAAAAACTCCCTTTTTGGAGAATACAGCATGAGCTCCACACAAAGGCACACAGTCAAATTTCAAGTCTTGAAAACACAAGGCCTACTAATCGAATTGCCCACCATTACACTTCTCAGTTTTCTATTGGCACGGTTAAACTAGCGCTACTGCTACCTAATGGCAGGATAAGTTAACACGATGTGAAATAACTAATGGAGATGTAACTAACAGTCCAGTCTGTTACCACCGTAATACCTTAACGTTTCTCTGTAGAGGCCTATAGATGCTAACTGCTATATATTGCCTTATACATCAGTACACCATTGGACTTTCAAGAATTTAAGAAGAAAATACATAATTTAAATAAATAAATAAAAACTATTGGCAATTTGGTTGGATAAAATACATTTTCTTTACTTATTTAATGCAGTTTAAAAAGAAACACCTCTGGCCGCTTCAGGCTGGATATACTGTGGTGGCTTAGTGGTTAAGATTCTGGTCTGTGGACAAGAAGATCCAGTGTAGAAATTCCACTTCGGCCAATGCTGTTGGAGTTGCCGGCAAAGGTGGCAGACGAATATGGCAGAAGTGGGTGCATTCATCTGCGTTGATGTTCTTGCTGTAGATTCCAGTGCCTGCTGTTGAAAAGAAGATGTGAGTACATTGTTGGCAGTACAGAGGAACTTGCTGTCACAAAGATCTTAAATAAAAAAATAATTAAACTTACAAATTTCAGTAATGTATTTTAACAAACCCTTCCTTTAACATTTACAGCATTTAGCAGATGCCCTGAGTGACTCCAGAGTGACTTACAACTTATACAGTCTTACAATTCAAGCAATTGTGGTTTAAAGGCCTTGCTTAAGGACTCAACTGTGATAGCTTTGGCAAAGTTGGGATTTGAACCTTGAACCATGAGATCCAGAACCTTAAATGCTAGGCTGCCGCAATCCTGCATCTAATCCCAATAGATGTGGTGCTGTTAAGTTAGTTAACTGTGCATGCGTATATATGTTTCTGAAAAGAAATTCTGTAAAGAATACAAACTACGGTTTGCTCTGTGAGAACATACATGCAATGTTATACTTAAGCAAACAGGCTGAAAAAGTTGCATTAAATATGTCATCTATCAATTTTATTTACAGAACCAGGATTGGGGAATTAAATATCAATGGATTTAGCATCGCTGAAAATCATAAAAATGACCTAAGAAGCAAAACCTCACATCTGTGGTAGATTATTGTCATCGTAAATATATCGATAACCATATCCTAAACCCTGCTTCATATTTACTTTTACTTTCTGATGTGGCTGACCAATGCTTTATGCTGTTAACTCATAGATATCAAACATGTGGAGAACCATGAGAAAAGAATCAAGCAGAACTCCACAAATCATTTAGTTGTGATATGAGAACATGTCTGAATCATTTCTACAGCCCATGAGGAATCCATTTGAATAAAGTTAAGCTATAGGTGTGCGTATTATTTATACCTTCACATCCTGCTACATAAACCACATGCAGCATATAAAAATTATTTATTTTACACCATTATTTAGTAAATGTAATACAATGTTCTAAATGGTTTCCTACATTTGTGACTGTTTAAAGATGTAGAATGAAATTTGATAAAGTTTAAGACAGTTTAAGGAAACGTTTTCCCTTTATTCTTTAGACATGTACACTAGTGCTTAAATGTCTGGCATAACAAAATAATTTAATGTAAAATGACATACTGTTTGTGCCTTCAAACAACAATTGTCCTTTAAGAAGTAAAGTGTTCTTTTATGTCTTCGTTACTATGATCACTCATGTCGTGTAGGAATCAGAAGAGTGAGGTGGACATTAAAACCTTTTGATACTAATGCATTCATTGATTCATTCATTTTCTTCCGCTTAATCCACATGAGGTCATGGACCAGCTGTTGTCCACTCGGCAACTCTAGGCGCAAAGGCAGGAACAACCCTAGACGGGGCGCCAATCCATCGTAGGGCACACACACACACACACACACACACACACACACAGAGTCACACTCTTTTACCTAACATGCATGTCTTTATACTGTGGAAGGAAACTTTTTATACTGTGGGAAAAAACTGGAGTACCTGGAGTAAACCCACGCAGACACGGCAAGGACATGCAGACAACACATAGACAGGAATCCACTCTGGGATTGAGCCAACAGTGAAAGCTTAGCCGAAGTGGGATTTAAATTCTGGCCCATAGTCCAATACCTTAACCATTAGGCCACCACAGTCCCATTTAGAGACACAAAAGTTCTTAAATATCTACTAACTGAGGTGGTATTCACAAACAAGCTATGGACAATAATTTACCAAAAGTAAGACATCTTAAATATGTACAATACTTTATAATTTATGTATTACAGCAAAGAGCCAAACATTTTTTTAGAAAGTATTTATTCTTTTATTCATTTATTCGTGAATCATGTCTTGCCAGTTATTTATCAATTCAGTTAATCATTGAACCTGATTATTTAATACAGCAAGAACTTTTAATTACAATAGGGATGTTTAAATACACTGCTAATATTCTGTTAATACAGATATTTTATTTTATTATATTTTTTGTGAGCAGTATATTATTTCTTATCGGACATCCAGTGACTTGTTTTTGGTTCCTAATTCCCAGCCCAGCCCGGTACATTTGTCTGATTCTACGAAATTAGTGGAATCAGTGCCATCCTGTGGATATGATATTAATTACAGCCAAACCTGGTCTTCACACTTTGCCTTTAACTTAATACGCACGAGACATTTGAAAAAGCAACAAAATATATTTGATTGTTATTTTGAAACTTATATAATAATAAGTAATTATGTGTGTGGTCTGGTCTTATACAGAAAGACACATGAGGACAACAAGGTAGCAACTTAAACCTACACCTACATCAGAGGGAATTGTTTTAAGACTATGGTAAACAGGCCTTCCCTTTCATTTCTAATAGAATGTTGTAATTATATGATATCAAAGTGACTACACTATTAATTAATCTTGGTGTAATATCATGTCAGTGTCAAACCCCCATAAGGTTGGAAAGTCAAATTGTGTTGAGTAAGCACAGTAGTGCAGATCGATCAGATTTGCTTTCTTCATTTCTTAGGGAGTGTGTTTAGTGTGTTTAGTGTGTTTAGCTTGGCTGCATTTGGCAGTAACCGTGAAGCTGATACGATAACAATTGTTGTAAGTATAGTTAAAATGTAACTAAATCCAAATAAACTGTATATCGGGGTTTATGTTGTAAATAAATGCACTGATCATCTATAACATTAAATTCACTGGTCAAGTTGAACATTTTACAGTCCAAACAAGCTTGATCCGGTTTGTTCTTTTGGAATTGTAGTAGGCAATAAACCACTTTTTTAGAAGAAGAACTTTATGAAAAGCTCATCAAAATTAAAATGAAAATCAGTGGAAGAGTATTATAGCATGACCGATCGACAACAATGTGTTAAATACTGCTCACAAAAATGCTGAAATATCCCCGTATGTTTGTGAGCAGTGTGTATGGTGACCTCAGACTTTTGCATTATGTTGTATATTGATAAATGGATGAGCCAATTATGGCAGATGAACACACTTCAGATTTCCTTTAAAAGCCGGCAGTAAGAGAGGAAGAAGATGGTTCGTGCTATGCTTATGCTTTTAGCCCTTCTTGATGTAGGCAGGTTTCAGTGCCTTTCGCCATGTGGGTGGATTTGTTTGTTTTCCTTGTACAGTTCTGTACTGCATAAATAAATCTCAGTATTGTCTCAGTATTTCCTTTTGCATTCCTCGTGGGGCCACAGTGCTGTACAGACATCTTATTTTTTTTATGTAATCTTAAACCATTTCCTCCTTAAACCTTTTTCCTCACTGCATGAAGACAGACAAACAAACTGCCCTTTTTGGATGTCCCACTCAATAATACTTGGGCCACCCTGTCACAGTTACTTGTATTGCACCTCGTGTGTTACTGTATCAGGGAGTCTTCCAACTGACTAAACGTACTATGGGACTGTGGTGGCCTAGTGGTTAAGGTACTGGACTATGGCCCAGAAGGTCCAGGGTTCAAATCCCAGCAAGACCCTTAACCCACAATTGCTTGGATTGTAAGACTGTATTAATTGTAAGTCGCTCTGGATAAGAGCGTCTACTAAATTATGTAAATGTAAAACGTACATGTTTATTCAAGTAATTTGTGGACTGTGACCGCCTAGCGGTTAAGGTACTGGACTCTGCACCAGAAGGTCCAGGGTTCAAATCCCAGCAAGGCCCCTAACCCACAATTGCTTGGATTGTAAGACTGTATTAATTGTAAGTCGCTCTGCTAAATGATGTAAATGTAAAACCTACATGTTTATTCAAGTAATTTGTGGACTGTGGTAGCCTAGCGGTTAAGGTACTGGACTCTGCACCAGAAGGTCAAGGGTTCAAATCCCACCTCTGCCAAGCTGCCACAGTTGGGCCCTTGAGCAAGGCCCTTAACCCACGATTGCTTGGATTGTAAGTCGCTCTGGATAAGGGCGTCTGCTAAATGCCATAAATGTAAATGTAATTTAGTGATGGTTAGTTGAATTTTATGATCTGTGTTGCTTTAGAATGATGATGAGGTAGATTGAAATTGTCCTCTGATGAACTCTCAGGCACAAACTAGCTCTGTACTGTAATGTACTGTAATGTACTGTACTCTGCTGTGGTGTTAAAGCTCCCTCTGTAGGCGTTAACGCTTTTCCGGAACCTCACCCTCCCCTTCTGATTCTCTCTCTCCTCCACCATCAGCCGCTATTCTTCCCTGTTCCCGGCATCTCGCGCTTCACTCTCTCTCTCCCTGTATTGTCTGAAGGAAGGAAAGATCAGGGCGGTGTCTGTTTGAGGACATTTGCTGGCCTAAGACCTAAATGGTCGACATTTGGCTTGAAAGCAGATCATCACACCTGGAATAGAGGTATCGTTGTGTTGTGTTCGCTGCTCAGTGTGATCCTCTGTATGTGTTATTCTAGGCTCTCGTATAAACCTTGGATTTTAAATCGGACCCGGTGTTTGGTGACATTTTTAAGTAAGGCTTTTGACGTTTCCTGCACCACGTTGATGCAGCATTGCGTTTTATTGCGATGATGATAAATAACCTATTTGTCATTTTGTGTTTGTGTAAAACACGAACAAGTTTTGTTTGTTTGTTATCCTGATTCCGGACAATGGTACTGTGTTTAGTACAGTGGCTCAAACTACAAAACGTATATGAAATGAAAAAACTACATCTAATTTAAAGAGTAAATCAAATGTTCAGCAAATGTAACCATATACTATAAAATCATTTTTGTTAGTCTCGCCCTTTGGTTAAAACTCGTCCGCAAGTCTAAGATTGATGTCTTAAAATGAACTGGATCGCAACCCTGTTATTTCGGCTCTAATTTGATTTAAATTTTGCATTTATACTGGATATGCTGTCCTGTGGCTGACTTAATGAAAGAGAGGGCGTGGCATTGAGGGCAGCCGTGCGCTGAGAGGATCAATTAATCTGTGACGTAGAGATCTCTGGGTATATATATGGCCACGTGGCACTTAGTGAACGCGTTAAGATAGATCAATATTACCGGTCGAATGCGCCAGCGGTCCTGAAATTAGGTGGTGTAAAGAAGTAAGGAAATTTTCGTATCCACTTAATCCAGGTCAGGTGCATGGGGAAGCAGGTGCCTAGACGGCAACACAGGGTGCAAGACAGGAACAGCCCTGGACAGTGCACCCTAGGAAAACATATACTGTGAAATTTGTGAGTGGAACCATGAAGTGACCAAATTACAATCAAAATCCATAGTAGAACTGTAAACTAATTTATGGTCAGTTCATAATCAACCAAGTTTACAGTTGTACTATGAATTTTGACTGTGGAACCATGAAGTGGCCATTACAAATTCGTTATGGTCAAACTCTGAAGGTTCACAATAAAACTTTCAAGCAATTTACAGTTTTACTTTGAAATTTCACAGTGCATTTTTTCCTGGGACCAATCCATTATAGGGCACAAACAGTGACACAAGGGCACTTTAGAAATACCAATTAACACATGCCTTTGGAATGTGAGAGTATGGTGGAGTTCCCTCAGTAAAACCATTCAGACATGGGGAGGGAATGCAAACTCCTGAAACTGTCCTGGCCCAGGGACTGAGTGTTTATCCCCATCAATGCCTTCCTGTCCCCAAGACACAGGCAACCATGCATGGTTGAGACACCCAACCCAGCTGGAAGGCACAGTCAGGACTCATACCTGTGTCATCGTATTGTTATTAGCTGTGCCACCAAAGAACATAAAATTGCATTTTATGTTACATGTAATGTTATTTTTTGTGTTTGTTCATTCAGCTTAATTTTGTCCATATTTGTAGCCTTTTTCCTGGTCAGTGTCAGGGGAGCTCCAGTGCCTACCCCTGGAAAACACAGGGTACAGCATGTCCTGGAGGAGACACACATTCAGTGCAGGGCTGGGAGGGATTTCTGACTCTGAATCCTGGTACGAGCGGTAGTGGGCTAGTGTATTACAGCGCTGCTCTACTTCAGTGTTACATGGACTAAGATACTCAGTTTAATGAACACAGTTTAATCAGTCCTTCTATTTTGTGGAGATTAGGGTTGGTCCAGAGCATATCATAGACACCAACACAGATATGGGAAGACATTGATTTCTAGATACAAGACTTCTAAGATTAGCTGGCCAAGGGTTCATAAAGGTAGTGTTTAATGTAGATAACAGTTCTGCATATACATTACAGTAGCTTCAGGACCATTGTTATATTTTTATGTAAGACCACTGGTACCTTTGAAAACCAAACACTACTGCAGTAGTGCAATGCCTGGATTTCTGACTAAATAGCGGCCCTGAGTGCATACTGGACGGTGGACCAGAAGGTCCAAGGTTCAAGCACCACATCTAAGCCACAATTTCTTAGACTGTAAGACTGTATCACTTATACGTTGTGTGGTTTAAGGTGTCTCCTAAATTTGTAAATGTAATGTTTTTTCTCTTCTTAAAGGTAAATTCTGTCCGATGATTGTGATGATGAAAGCTGTCCAACTCACACTTATAACTTTAGCAGATGATAAAACAAGTAAACCATTATCACACTGAGAGCTACAGTATTCACTCAGATACTCAGACAGGCAAACTAAAACAAAGACAATAGGGGGTAAAGGTAAATATACCTTTGCCTGTGGCTAGGAGTCTTATTTGTGAAACTCAAATCTCAAGGCAGACGTTTACATTGTAAATGCGTTATTTATACTTTCACTGTACAATATTTAAAAACAATGGTGACACACTGGTACAGGTAAAGTTTACTTGTAACAGAAATAGATTTTTTATAGAAATATGCCCTAATATCCCCTAAGTGAAATAAATATCCCCTAATTGAAATATCCTTAAATTTTTGTGAGCGGTGTAGTTGGTTATGTACATGTACAGGGCCTTGGATTTGATTCTTGCCTTTAGTTACACTCTGTGTGGGCTTTGACATGTTTTTGTTTCCTTCCATTTCCAAAAGCTGTGCTAAATAACCAATTACTTGTAACCGATTGAATAACTTATTGTGTGATGCGTAATAATGGACTGGCACCCTGTTCAGAGTGCACTGCTCCTTGTACCTAGTGGATAATGTCCAGACCTACCAGACCACTGACTGGGTTAAATGTAATCTTTGTTTCACTTCCACAAATAGCAAATGTAAAAAAAATATATTTAAAAACCTAATAGTAAAAATGGGAAACATCAGTAGCTCATACTGCTGTTTGTTCTTTTACCTTGTTTATAATAATGCGTGCCTTGATATTAAAGAATATTCTGCTGTACTCTGTGCGAGTCTGTGACTTGCTATCATCCCCAAGCCTGACAAACCGAAAATGGTTCTTCCCTGTTTTCTCTTTCATTGGATCACAGAGTAAACATCATGACTCCTTGATGTTCAGTGTTATACTGTATCCTCTGAGAGGGCAGCTTGGATAAAAGAGTGCCTATGAATTAGGTATGGGTCAGAACATGAAAGGTGCTTGATGCTTTCTTTGCCCTACAGATTTAAAGAGATCATCTAGGTGTTTCCAGGGCTTAAGCTTTTGTTATTTTTTGCAGGGTTTTTTTATGCTGAAGTGCCCTGTTCAAATTACTGTTGATTTTTTGGGCTTTACAGTGACAGGATAACTTGGCTTCACTGCATAGAGACAGTGTAATATCCTCTTGCAGTGCTATTTATGTCTTCTCCTGTTTGGATGCTTTGTGGGCATCATTCGCCTGGCAGAAGAATGGTAAGACAGCTACTTGAAGCAGAAGCTAGGTCTTTCCAGCGGTATCAGATTTGGCTTGAATGTCACTGTGGTACTGTCCTGGCTAATGTGCTCCATTAATATTCCTTACGTGGTAACCAGTTATCTCAAGGCCTCTCAATTATAACTGAGCCAGGGGACTATTATGAAAAATGAAAATGGTATTGATAATTTACATTGGTGTGCTCCTATATCTTAAGAAAAGTGGCCAATTAACTCCTGGCATTAAGCCACACACGAATGAGGACATGGTATTAAAGTAAACAATATCTTAATGATAGTGTAATGTTAAACGGTGTTAAGAGCTAGAGAAAGTCCTTTGCTCTGCCTGCAAATGATTGATTTGTAAACAATCACATTGTAGGAGGCGGTGTTTCACCATGACATAGGCAAAAGTTCAGCTATATACACTAAAAATTAGGGGATATTTTAAAACGAATATCAGGAGGATCCCACAAGAACTGCTGGACAATCTGATCCTGTCCATGTCCCATCACTGTCAGTGTGTTTAACAGTCTTGGGTGATCAAACACCCTACTGAACAGTCAATGCGGAGCACTCTCGTCCAGTTTGACATGCTTCTATTCACCTTCATAAATATGTCACTTGCTACTCAGTCGTACTTGAATTTGCATCTCATTTGGGTAATTAAACAAGTTTCTTTGATTTTTCATTTGCTTTTCTGAGGATCTTGTTTAATGAAATACAATTGAATGCTTCTTTTTGAATCGCTTCATATTTATTTTGAAATATCCCCTACTTTTTGTGAGCAGTGTACGTATTACAGAAAGGAATTAAAAGGCTTTGTTCACCGAGTACATGGTGTGAGTTTTTGGAATGAGTACAATATACAAGAGTACAATAGAGGAATAAATCTACATTTACATTTACATTTCCAGTATTTAGCAGACGCCCTTATCCAGAGCGACTTACAATTTATACAGTCTTACAATCC
>JAUZSU010178492.1:0-12702 GCA_034780255.1 Parotocinclus maculicauda | reverse complement strand
GATGTTACCTATAATAATTATATTATTTTACTTAATTACAATGTAAAATAAGTCAAAGGTAGATTTAAGATAAGACACCACATTCCGGTGTGATCCATTGATGGTGGGACGGGGTGGTGGTGGTGATCCTCCTCTCCGAGAGAAGAGTCCGGAGCACCTCAGGGACAACAAGATCAACTTTGTGGTTCATTGTTCTGGGTTCGAGCTGCTCTTCCAAGCAATCCCAGCAGAATCTGAACGGGATTTGGACCTGTTCAGGAGCCGACCAGCTTTTTTGCTCTACCTGTAGCCTCATTTTTGAGCCATGCCCATGATTGCCCTCACCCTTTCCAGATCTTTAGGTGTCTCCACGACTCATGCCCATCCCTGCGTGGTCAAATGTTCTCTAACCTGTTCTAAACCTTCTCCCCGTGCTCCAGTTTCATTTTCCCTCTCTTTGCCCTGGTTACAGGGGGCCCATTTGGGCCTGATCGATTCTCTGATGTCACTGGCTGCCATAGAGACGGTGGGCATGGTGAAGATGGCCAGGGAGGCGGAGGAGTTCGGAGATGGTGCCAGCTGGGAAAACAGCCTCCTCTTCTGGATCAATAAGGTTAACCCAGAGCCTTGGTTATGCATCGGTCACGTTATCTCCTCCCCCCCCATAAGAGAATTCGAATCATAATTTGGTATGAAAGCAGCAGCCAAGTATTCAGAGTAAAGATGATCAGCGGAACTCCCTCCAGTTTTCGCCAAATGCTCATAAAGGGATTTAGTGTGGATATTTCTGCCTCTACAGACCGTAATATCGTTAAAACCACCCCGAATCGGGAGGAAAGTCTAAACTGAGAAGGGGTGATCTCTCTCCCCTCCCTCAGAACGATCGTTCATCAGTGTCTGATAGGAGCACATGGGTAAGGGATTAGTTTGTACAGTACAGAGTTACCTTCGCAAACACCGCTTAAAACTTTACTGTACCAAAAAACAACTCGTGTTATAGCCACGCCCACAAGCCCCGCCCACTCTCTCCCACTCTACCCAGCAATCAGGATTACAGATTTTTTATGGCATGACGGGGTCGGGGGTCCGGACCCTCGGGTAAAGGTCGTTTGCTCTTCTGGGATGCAGCATTAATGCAGAAAAGTACAGCGAGATTTTAAAGCAACATAAACCGTAAAAAACGTAAACGTAAACGTAAACGTAAACGTAATCCTGTGTGTTTAACAGTTAAATCAGAAGATGAGGGAGAACACGGAGGAGAGGGAGCTTCAGAAGGTACCACCATGCACGGATCTACAACCAGTCCAACCGACGGTGAGCACACACACACACACACACACACACACACACACACACACACACACACAGTCGTTAATACCCGTTATTATCTCTGTGTAACAGTGTCCCTCACGCTGGTACTGGAAGCTGGTCCCAGTGAGTACACACACACACACACACACACACACACACACACACGTGGGGGTGGGTGCCAAAACTTTTTCACAAGTCCGTATTTAAGACCGCTGTGTACGTTAAAAGTCTGAATGTTTTACTGTGTGTTACGTCCTGTACGCTTACCATGGCTGGGCGGAGTCTCACACTCGTGCCTTATCCCAGCTCCTCTGATTGGTTACTGGATCCTGACCGGTTAAACCTACGCGGCTCTCCTTCACCCAATCACAAATGACCCGTTCCTCTCCTCAGCCAATGAAATCAAAGGGCTTGGACCTGAACCCCGCCTCCCCAGATTATGTCAGCGTAGCATGCGGAATCTCTCCTAAGACTCCGCCCCTTTAGCTCTCTCTAACGCTGTCCCTCTTCCTGCCGTAACCGTGTGTGTGTGTGCGCGCGCGCGTGTGTGTGTGTGTGTGTGCGAGAGTGACTCTGGTCGCCATGGCGACGGTTGCCATGGCATTTACGCCTGTCCTCCTCTCTCTGCCATCCTGCATCCAGCATGCCATCGCTTTTTGTTTGAAGGAGTCGGGGAAAAAACCGCCTGTGGTAACGTATATATATATATATATATCCATAATACAGCCTGCTGTCGCCATGACAACGCAAACGCACGCACACAAACACACACACAAACTCATTTCTTATTTATGTCTCTTTCTTTGATTTTTTTATGTATTTCTTCCCCATTTTTAAAATTAAAAAAAAAAATTTTTTTCTTTTTCCTTTCTGCTTTCTTTGTACTTTCACTCCCTTTTTTGCTTTTTTTTTCATTTTTTTTCTTCTCTTTTTAAACATTCGTTCATTTCTTTCTTTCTTTCTTTTACACATTAATATTTTTAAATATTTTTTTATTTTTCCTTTCTGTTCTTTTTAATTTTTGGGGGTTTTTTTTCTTTGTAATTTCACTCCCTTTTTTGCTTTTTTTTAATTTTTTTTGTTCTCTTTTTAAACATTCGTTCATTTCTTTCTTTATTTTACATGTTAATTTTGTTTTGTTATTTTTAAATATTTTTTTATTTTTCCTTTCCGTTCTTTTAAATTTTTTTTGTTTTTTTCTTTGTAATTTTACTCCCTTTTTTGCTTTTTTTCATTTTTTTCTGCACTTTTTAAACATTCGTTCATTTCTTTCTTTATTTTACACGTTAATTTTTTTCTAATTTTTTCTTTCTGTTGTTTTTTTAATTTTTTTCTATTTTTTTTTTGTACTTTCACTCCCTTTTAGTTTTTGCTTTTTTCAGTTTTTTTGTTCCCTTTTTAAACATTTGTTCATTTCTTTCTTTCTTTTACACGTTAATATTTTTTTGTTATTTGTTATATTTTTTTTTTCCTTTCTGTTCTTTAAAAAAAAAAAATTCTAGTTCATTTCTTTGTACTTTCACTCCCTTTTTTTCTCTTTTTCAGTTTTTTGTTCCCTTTTTAAATATTTGTTCATTTCTTTCTTTCTTTTAAACGTTAATAATTTTTTTTAAATATATATTTTTCTTTTTCCTTTCTGTTCTTTTTAAAAAAAATATCTAGTTTATTTCTTTGTACTTCCTCTGCCTTTTATTTAGCTTTTTTCCGTTTTTTCTTCTCTTTTTAAACATTCATTTATTTCTTTCTTTATTTTACACGTTAATATTTTTTTGAATTTTTTTTCTTTTTCCTTCTTTTTTATTTTTTTCTAGTTTTTTTTCTTTGTACTTTCACTCTCTTTTTTTGCTTTTTTTCTTCTCTTTTGAAACATTCATTCATTTCATTTATTTTATAATATTTTATTTCCTTCTTACCTTTCAGTTCTCTTCCCCTTTTTAATTTTTATTCTTTATGTTTAACTTTTTTTCCTTTTTTTCTTGTTTCTCCTTGTTCAGTTTTATTTCTTTATCTCTTTTCCTTTTTTTTTATTAATATGACATTTTCACTCTTTTTTGTGAGTCGGTTTGCTGTGTGGGATCTTTTGTTGCTTTTTATTCTTTATTTATTGTATAAACACTTATATGTTATATATTATACTATATTTAAATTATATAAACACACTTTATGATTCACTTTGTTTATGATTCGATTCATTTGATTCAGTTAGTTGACTCATTTGAACAACTCATTGTGATTGATTCAGTGATTTGACTCTTTTAAACTCATTCATGTGACTCAGTTCTGTCTCACAGTAAATCTGGAACTAGATCAGTAATAGGAAAAAGTTTGTGAACTCTGGGATGATCAGTGTTTTGATTAAAAAGTCATAATAATAAATAAATAAATAAATAAATAACACATGGTTACATCTCATCTCTTATCGTTCTCTCTCTTATTTTTTATTTCCATTCGTTTAATTTTTATTCTTTTCCTGTTTTTCAAATTTCCATTTTATTCCTTTTTTATTGTTTATTTCCACAACCTTTTTTTATTTCTTTTTTTTTGTTTTTTTTATCCTTTCTTTTTTGTTTTTTTTTCCTCTCTCTATTGTTAATGCTTTTCTTTTTCACTTTATATTCATTATTTGTCCTCCCACACATTTTTTATTTATTTATTTATTTATTTATTTCTACTTTAAATTCATTTCTCTGTCATGTTTTTGGTCCTGCTGCTTTTTCTTAATCTCTAACTTTCTTGACTTTTTTCTTTCCTTCTTTCTTTTTTTTTTATTTTTTTCTTTCTTTCTTTATTTTTTTTCTTTTTTTCTTTCTTTCTTCCTTTTTTCTTTATTTTTTCTTCCTTTTTTCTTCTTGTTTCTTATTTTTTCTTTCTTTCTTTCTTTCTTTTTTCTCTCTTTCTTTCTTCCTTCCTTTTTTCTTTTTTTCTCCCTTTCTTTTTCTCTTTTCTCTAACCCTTTCTTCTCTCGTTGTATATTTTTTATTTAGATCTCCCTTTTCTCGTTAGTTTTGTTTCTCTTTGTGGGATCAAAGAGATAAAAATAAAACTAAACCTATGCACTGATTCACTGAGTCGTTTGAAGGAGTCATTCTGAATGAATCACTTGTTGGTGATTCACCTTCACACTGCTTGTGATTCCATAATTAAACACAATTCACTAACACACTCCCAGATTCACACTGCCACCCTGCTGCTACGCCGTGTGTGTGTGTGTGTGTGTGTGTGTGTGTGTGTGTGTGTGTGTGTGTGTGTGTGTGTGTGTGTGTGTGTGTGTGTGCTTTGCACAGTAATATACACTCTTTGGATGCTTATCGAGATTGTGTTGCCTTGTGTGATGTGATTATTTGTGTATCTGTATTTATTTTTTTTATTATTATTTTTTATTTCTTCTTGTTTATTTATTATTTCCTGTCCTTACATTATTTAATTTCCCTTTCTTGTATTTTTTTTCTTTATAGACGTGTTTAATCTAATTATTTATTTCTGCTCTTTGTTTGTTTTCTTTTTTCTTTATTTATAAACATATTTATTTCTTCTCTTATTTTGATTTTATTCTTTATTTCATTATTTGTTAACATTCTTTCTCTCTGTATGACAAAATATTATATAATATATTGCTTTTTCTTCTTCTATTTCACACTTTTCTGTTTACATTTTAATGTTTGTTTTATTGTGGTTTTTTTTTTTAAATATATTTATCTTTGTTTTAATTCATGTGTTTAATTCACTGTTCATTTAATTTATTTAATTTTATTGGGTTTGCTTTTTAACCCCAGTTTTTCTCCTTTAACCTTTTCTTATTAATTATATAATACATTTTTTAAAAAGAATTTTTTTTAAATATATATATAAAAAATATATATATATTTTTTTTTTGCCATTTTTGACCTCTGTTTTTTTCTTCCTCTGTGTGTGTTTGTATATGCGTGTGTGTTTTTTTTATTTATTTATTTATTATTTTTTTAGTAAATCTACTGCATTCCTGCTGCTTTTTGTCATAGGAGTGATTCCTATTGCTCACACAAAGAGTCGATTCTTCTGAACCGGTTCAATTGACTCATAGAATCAGTTCTGTCCCAAATGCTAGCGGGTCTGACTTAAGCTCTTATTAGGATTTATCCAGCAGGGGGAGACATACTCTAAATACTGCAGAGCTCCAGAAACAAAATCAATAGATAAAGGAGCTAAATAGTGTTACCATGGAAACCAGCCCAAAGTATTGGCAATACTAATAGTAATCACTAAATACGGAGTCATGTTAGATACTAATAAGAACATGACCCAGACCCGGGTTAGTGTTTGGGACAAAGCTTAGGCATCAATGGACCGTAAACAAAGAGTCAAAACACAGAAATGACTCTTTAAACGATTCAGTGAATCAGGTTCACTTGGGGTGGGGGGTGTTTGTAAAGTGAATCTGATTCACTGAGTCGATTCCCTGCTGCTTTGTGGGTTTTAATTGAATGTTTTTTTTTGTTTTCTCTCAGATCCGCTACAGGAAGGACAAGGTCCAGTCCAAACAGACCCCTACCTTTTGGGTCGTGTCCGGGGTGAAGGACCTTTCTAACGGATGTGCCATTGCGGCCGCAGTGCACTTCTACTGCCCCCAGATCCTGCCCCTGGAGGGTAAGAGGACGGCTTTTTCCGTTTGCAGAGATACTGAGACTCCACTATAGTTCCCAGGTTCACCTCAGGGCACCACACACTCCCCTTACCCAAAACTAAGGGTAATGTAGGGTGGCCAATCAGAGAGGGAAAGCCTTGCCCCCTGTTGATCTTCTCTAAGAATAAACATCTGATGTTAACGGCCCTTCTTATCTTGTTCCGAATCTGCCCCTCTAGAGGTGTGTTTGAAGGACACCATGTCAGTGGCGGACAGTTGGTACAACCTTCAGTTGATCAGGGACTTTTGTAACGCCAACCTGACCAGCCCCTGCCCCCTAGCGCTGGAGGACCTTCTGTATGACCCGCCCATATTACGGGTAAGAACATTCCCACAGCGACAGTGATCTGATTCCTCAGAAGGTCGTCTAACGGTCTGGCTCCTGATCTCTAGGTAAACATCATGTGCTTGCTGGCGGAGCTCCTGGCAGTGTTTGAGGTGCGGAAACCAGATTTCGTGAAGCCAGTCCAAACCCTGGACCTTACCGGTAGGTAGATGTTCCATTTGGTACAGGCTGGACTTCAGAACGTAAATCAGAGGGTCAAAGGTTTGTAGATGACTTTTAGAAGATTGAACATTCCTGGGCAGTAGTTGCAGAGGTGGCCAGGTCCTTTCTGAACCTCTGAAGGCTTTAACGTCAGCAGTCTAATCTTCGTTTCTTTTTTTAGACGTATCAGGTTTGGAGGACTGTACCAGCCCCATCAATGGTAACAGGTAAGAAACTCCACATCCCTACCATTTTTATACTTCTGCATGACTGTTTTTTATCAGATTACTAAGTACTTTGACCTAACTAAGAAACACGGTTGGTATCTCCCAATACGGGGCTAATTTGGTGCCTCCAAAGTACATTCCCGTTCCCAAAAAACATGCAGGGGAACAAGCGAGAGCTGACATCGTTATGTCGTTACGTCTTGTTCTCTCTGTAGCGGGTCAGCCTTCCTGCTGAAGCAACCTCTGCTCCCACTCTCATCTCCAGCATCATCTGGAGGAGGAACAGGTGAGGAACCATGGCATGCTGGGGCTTGTAGTTCTGTGAAATGAGGTTAACATTGTTTTCGTTTGCTTCACGTTCAGAGGGTCGAAGCTGGAGTAAGAAGCCGCTCAGGTAAGGTTCGTTTGATTCCGAACACGAACTGGTAAACGACGAAGCCGCGGGTCGAGCTGGAGAACAAGATCTTACTCAAATCCTTGTCGTTCCATGTCTCTCTCTCAGTCGTCCTCTATCTGCCGTGGCCTTTAGCATTCCTTTCCCTCTCGACAGCGATGTGGACGTCGTCATGGGGAACCCTCTGTTCCGATCTGCCAGCACCGACAGCCTTACCAAGGCGACCAACCCTGCTTTGTACACCCCTCCTGAAGATCTGAGCAAGCTGATCAGTCATGCCCCGCTCGGGGAGCTACCCACCATCGAGGAGGCACTCCAGGTCGTCCACACTGTCCGGAAGGAACCACGGCAGCGACCTGAGGGGGCACCGGCAGGCTTTTTCCTGCACTCCCCCGACGAGGATAAGGCGAGGCTGAGCAGCTCGGCGCCGTGCCGTTCTGGGATGATGTACCGACCGGTCGGAGCAGAGGGAGGTAAGCCAAGGAGTGGGGCGGGTGGCTGGGCGGATTGTGACACGTCCAACCCTGGAACCCCCAGCAACGGCCCGAAGGGGGGCAACATGACAAGCTTTGCAGAGCGCAAAAAGAAACAGCCGGAGTCTCCGGTGAATTCCAGGGTCCAAGGGACAGAGCTGGCTTCCAGCCCAGGAATGGGGAGTCCTGCTGGAGCAGCAGAAGCTCTGGAGCTGGGGGCTCGGCTGGAGGAGAAACGGCGGGCCATCGAAGCACAGAAGAAGCGTATCGAGGCGATTTTCAGCAAACACAGACAGAGACTGGGCAAGAGCGCCTTCCTTCAACTCCAGAGGGAACAGGGCGAAGGAGCAGGTGAAGCCAAAGAGGAGGTGGATTCCCTCAGCCTGGATGAGAGGCTGACCCACATGGAGGAGGAGCTTAAGAAGGAAGAGGAGGAGAGCAACAAGAAAGTGGGGGAGCCCGAAAAAGAAAACGACGTCGAGAAAGATATGAAAGCCGTGCCCAAGCTGGAGAAGCAGGTCACGTTCTCGGTGGATCCAAAAAAGCCGTACGATAAGGAGCCACCGTTGGTGGAATACAACGAGGCCGTGTCCAAGCTGAGCGTCACCTTGCAGGCTCTTCAGAGGGACATGCAGCGCCTCACAGAACAACAACAGAAGCTGATGGGTAAGAAAACCTCCACGCCTCCATCCGGCAAAAAGTTGCCTTCCAAAAAGGCTCCGTCCCCAAGCAAGGCGTGGGTCATTCCCGCCAGTCCGAAAACCTCATCCGTCTCCCGTCGTGTGTCGCGTGAATCCACCAGAGAACTTTCGCCCTCAGGGTCTCCGTCTCATCCGAGCGATCTCCAGTCTCCCAAAACATCCAAAACCACCCATCGCAAGCTCCACGCCAATTCCACTCCTCCCAAGAGCCCCAAGAGGCAGCATCCCAGTCGCCCTTCTGATCTTGGTTTCCAGCCACTCACCCGTGTCCTTTCGCCCCTCCAGAGTGTCGATACGTTGCCCCACCTACGTCGGGTCTCGCCCAGTCAGTGCCAGGTGCAGACCAGCTCCTCCCTTCGAATCGGCGGTCCCAAGACACCCCAGGAGCACGAAACCGAACCCCAAACCTCATCGGCCCAGGAGAGCGCGGAGTCAGAAACGGGGTCCAGCGACGAAAACACTCCTTTGTTCAACTTGGAACTGGAGAGCACAGATCCTCTACTGCACCCTGCTGGTAAGTACTGATCCTGCATTAGTAGCGTTATCAGCTAAAAACGACACAGTATCTCAGTAAGTTTCTGATTCTTCTCCCAGCTGAGTCTGTTGCAAGCGTCCGCGGCGGGAGTAGCTCCGGAGCTCCTTCTGAATGCTCGTTCCTCAGCGACGTTCTCATCAGCACCTCTCAGAGGCTGGAGGACGGAGAAACGGATCAGGAGCAGCTCGATATTTTCTCCTCCGACTCCATGAGTGACCACGTGGAGACCGAGAGCAGAGCTGGAGTCAGCTTCTACCTGAAGGTCAGCATCATGGGAACCTGAGAAGAAAACGACATGAGACATGAACACGATTTTAATTCTAACCGTAGAAAAATGGATGAAGCAGATTAGAAGGAATAACAAATCAAACTAAAACTAGACGTATAAATAAATGTGTGTGTGTGTGTGTGTGTGTGTGTGTGTGTGTAGGAGGAGGGTCTGTCAGAAGAAGAGATGGCTCTGAAAAGAGCACTGCTTTTGGAGCGACAGCAGAGACGAGCCGAGGAGCTCAGGAGACGACGAGAAGAACAGGAACAGGACAACAGGTGAGCCACACACACACACACACACACACACACACACACACACACTGGAAAAGTGACACACTCTGAACATCTCTCCTTTTCCCCTTACAGTCGCCCATCCTCCACAGACACCCTTAGATCCTCTGTGACCCCGCCCCTTTCTCAGTCTCTGCCCGCCTCTCACGTCCCTCCCCCATCGTCCCAGGCCACGCCCGTCGCACAGGCTCCCTCCACAACACCTCAGGCCACACCCCCGGGTACACCGCAAAGGCGGGGCACGTTCACCAAGGTGGAGTACGAGCGGAGGCACCAGCTGAAGATCATGGCCGACCTGGAGAAGGTCTTGAAGCAGAAACCGGCACAGCGTGGCAGCAGGAAACAACACAAACACTCACCACGCAAAGAGAGAACAGGTAACGTCACACACTCAAAGGAGAGTTCAACAAAAACCTCATCTTCAGCTAACAAGAACGGTGCTTCAGCTTGGACGTCTTGGGGCCAAAGAAGAGACAAAGATCTACATGGGTGAAAGAGTTCGGGGCTACAAAGGGTCTTCTGGGGTAAAACAAGCTTGGGCAATTTAGATGAAAGACTTTATTGAGATGAAAAATGTATTTGGGCAGCAGAAGCATGGGCAAAAACGCCAAACTTGGGCAAGGGATACCCCAGCACGGGGCACAAAAACCAAAACCAATGGCCTCGTTCAGCTACTGAACTTGTAGCTATTTTGATGGATGAAGCTCTGGTGAAACAAGCCTTGTGTTTAGGGGCTTCGGAGGTAACCTGAACTCTCAGCATGGTCCAGAATGATCTAAAGAAGCCTCCGGTCATTCATAGAACTGAACATTTAGCTCAAGAGGAAGAACATTCTTTTATTTTACAAGTGAAGACTCGGGGTTGTTGGATGAAGTTCAGGTGAAACAAGCCTCCAGTTTAGGGGTGGAAGCTGCAGACTGGGCAAAAGACGTCCTAAACTGGGCAAAAAGAATGCAAGATGGACACAGGAGTTCTTAACATGGGTCAAACTAAGGGTGATGGGTTTAGGTTGGAGGGGAGGAACCCAGAAAGAGCTCGAAACTCATAAATGTGAACCTGAAACCTCTGTTTGGCCATGATTGGGTCTTAACGTGGGCAAAAGTGAACCCAGGTTGGGTGGGTTTAAGAGTTGAGGGTTCAGGTTTGGGGAAGCCTCGGGTCGGGATAATGAACCCCCCATCCTGGTGGTCTGACAGGGTGGGACTAGTGATACTTATTTACTATAACGACTTGTTACTCTTGGTCTATAAACAAGATTTAAATTGCTTTTGCTTCGTCACTTTTAGCCGAACAGCCGAAGCCCGTCCAGCACAACGGCCCCATGCTGGCCGACAAGCCCACCAGGTACCCCGAACTACCCCTTATCCTACGTTACGGTACGAGTGATGACTTTATTTTGCCGTCCGTTTTAAGCTTTGTTTTTCTTTTTCTCTGCACCCAGTGTGTCTGGTTCTCCCTCGAAGCTGATGTCACCGGGCCGGCCGTCCAATCAGAACGGAGAGAAGGACTGTGAGAATGGGTCCAACGACTTTTCTCCAATGTCGCTCCCGGAGTACACGGGTAAGGGCTCATACTTTCTACTTCTAAGTGGATTTTGGGATTTAAAGGTTGAAAGTCTGGGTTTGAGCCCATTTATAACGGACAGGTCGTAGTGGAGGAAAAATGGGTCCCATAGCAGAAGATCCAGAAGATGGGAGGACGCCCAGATGTTCTGATTTGTTGTTCGGTTCTTTTCAGGGCCCAAACTGTTCAAGGAGCCGAGTTTCAAATCGAACAAGTTCATCATCCACAACGCTCTGTCCCGCTGCTGCCTGGCGGGAAAAGTCAACGAGGGTCAGAAGAACAAGATCGTCGAGGTACGCACCCCGAAAACGTCCTCCTGTAGCTACACTGCACTCCACTGGTCATAACCTGCCCCTCCTCGTTACAGGAAATGGAGAAAAGCTCAGCCAACCACTTCCTGATCCTCCTCCGCGACTCCAGCTGTCAGTTCCGGGCCATCTACACCCTGGACGGCCAGTCGGACGAAATGCAGCGGCTGTGCGGCGTCGGACCCCGTGCCGTCCCCTGCTCCGCCGTGGAGGCCATTTACAAGTACAGCTCGGACAGGAAGCAGTTCAGCACCCTTCCCTCTCGTACCGTCAGCATGAGCGTGGACGCCTTTACCATTCCAGCACAGCTATGGCAAACCAAGAAACAGAGCACGCCCAAAAAGGCAGCCACGCCCAAATAGAAAAGGTTTGGCTTCACCGCACCCAATCTGGAGAAGCATGGGATCGACTTATAGCTGCAGATTCATCTTTCTAATCTATTATTTATTCGGGTTACCCTCACAGCAGGGGCACACGCCCTTATCCTGAGCCGAGAGCACTTGGCAGAGGTGGGATTTGAACCCTGGACCTTCTGGGGTGGGATTTTTAAAAGATATCTTACAAGATGAAAGGAATCTACACTGCTTACAAAAATAAGGGGATATTTCATTAGCGCAGTTTAATTCAACTGGAAAATTAAAAAAAGGATAACTAGGTTTTGCATCCTGAAGATTTGGATCTGGGTTTCGTAATCCAATCGAACCTTAATCCAGGATTAAAAGCTGCAGATGGACTTTCAGGACTTGAAGCACAAATGGTGGAGAGTTTTTAAATCCTAAATACATTCAGATGCAGAACTTTAGTCTTTGGGAGAAATAATTCCTTTTAAATTTGATTTTTTTTAACAACTAAACAGTCCTTTTGCCGAACCAGGCTTAACTTAACCTTATTTCTCTCTTAAATTAGTTCATCACCCATCTCTGTTCATGTAAAAATAAAAGCTGTAATACCTTTTGTCCAGCAGGTGGCCACATAGAGCGGAATTAAACACCCAGAACGAGCCAGATTTGGGCTAAATAATGGAACAAAATCTGTGAGGTTTGCCAGGTTGATCCTGGATTTGATGATCTGGACGATCTGGATCAGGATTGAAAGCTTTTAAAGGAGATCAAACTGAGAACGAGTTTTCAGACACATACAAAATCTGAGGAGATCTCCTTCTGGTCCTGATTTAATCTTTTTAGAAACTCCAGATTTCTTCTTTTAGGATGAACAGGAATTAAACAATGAAAAAGCCAAATTATTCAGACATTCAGTTCTGTAAACACAATTCTCTGATCAGTTCTACCTTTTATTCTGGAACAGAAATAATTGTGCACAGGAAAAAGAAAATCAGATTTTCTCTCTGGTGCTGAAACTCAAACAATTAAATCAGACACCTGATTAAAAAAAGAGCAACTGAAATACAGTCAATTCCTGTTAATGGGACCACATCGGGACGGGATCGTTTTGGTCATAATAACCGACTGGTCCGATTAAACGAACATGCCCTATGTTACAAGA
>JAUZSU010178482.1:0-12702 GCA_034780255.1 Parotocinclus maculicauda | reverse complement strand
CCATCTAGGTTTGTTCCTGCCTCTGTGCCCAGAGGTGCTGGGTAGGCATTGGCTGGCCCGGGACCCCGTGTGGATTAAGCAGAAAATAATGGGTGGATGGATGGAAAATGTAAGTGCTCAAAACAGAGTTTTCTTTTACTGTGCATTTCTCTGCAGGATAACAGGTAACTGCAAAGTGAAGTGACCACCAAAACTCAAATATAGAATATGCAGAATATAACGTAGAAAATATATGCCTCTTGTACAGCAATGCAAATTAGGTTAGGTTGCCCCCAAATATGTCGCAGCCAAATTCAAAACAGTTACTGTGACAAATAGACCATCCAGATCTGGATTAGTTTTAAATGTAAACATGTTTAGATTCAGATAAAAGGCAACATGACAGATATGATGAGTGGCCTGGGTCCAATCTGTGTGGAGTCTAGATGCCTTCCCTTTGATGGCATGGCTTTACCCAGGGTACTCCAGTTTCCATCCGCAGTCCAAAGACATGCACTAGGTTAATTGCTTACTCTAAATTGGCCTTAATTGAGCCTACATATATGAGCAGCTTAGAAGTAACCTTGTGCATGGATGTAACCTTGTATCTGTTGTTAAGCATTGATGCTGACAGTGACAAAGAGTAAAACAAATAAACAAAAAAACTGTTAATTATAGTAAAATTCTTACTTTATGTTTTGTTCATATCTATGCTATTTTTAATTAAACGTTCTGTCTTTTACATTTCTATATTTTCAGGAGCAAATGGCTTTGTTACTGACTTGCTTCAGTGTTCAGTATTCATAAATATTCACATTTTTCAGAACAGTTACAGCACTGTTGATGAATCGAATTGTATATGCTCAGAGACTTCATGTCTTGCTCTCAGTCTCCCTTCTTCATATGCACAGCATACCCTTGGCCACATTCACATTCAGAGACATATACACTCACTAACACAGACCATATTGGCACCTTGGTGACAGAGACACCACATGCCTGGAGAGAGACAGAGGGGACTAGGGTCACCTGGCTTTGGCAGGTCCAGTCCCACACTTTGTGCTCATGCTCTTGGCAGTTGTCCCCCTTCTTCCACACACAGTCCCAGCGAGACCCCTCCCTGCCTTGGCCGCATATTGTATCCATCCTCGCTTGTCCCTAGATCCAGATTACGCACCTGCTTGGCACGATCGCATAGCCAGCAAGGTTAGGCAGAGCTAAGCTCATGGCAGCCAGCTCCACTCTGCTGACCTACCCAGCTTTCTCTGATATCAGCTGGCTGTGAAAGGCGAGGGCCCCGGCACTGACCACAGACTGTGATTAAGCACCAACTGGGAACCGGCCAGAGCACTGGACCCAAGCCACGACAGGCTTGCCTTTATCTACAACCCAGCCAACATTCACCCTCCCTGCTGCTGGGATCAGGTTTTTTTGTTGTAGAATCAAACAAACAGGACAGCCTATGTGAATGGGATGGGTAGTGTGTGTTTAAACCTGTATGCCATATTCATTTCAACAGTCTTGTTTGTGATCCTACGTGTCTGGAAGATGGTGTGTATCCATGAACAACAGGACCTCATAATTACTTCTCTTAGAACAATATTTATTTGATTAAATGATAATTTAACTACTTAAACCAAATAACGTTTAACTTAAATAGCCAAAAATATTTAGTTTACTGACTATCAAAGAAATTTGGTAAATATAGGAAATGGGAGGTCATTCAAAGTCCCTAACATCAACGATTTGGTGAGTAATTGATACATTCTTCAGCTTCTTCCAATTTAAACTTAACATTCATCCAAAGAAAGTGAAGAAAAACTAAGACCGAGACCTGCTGTCCTTTTTAGGCTGTGTCTGATGATGCATGAACATAGGACTGTGGCCAAGTCCACTCCAGTCACGTTCACTAATGCAGAATTACTGCTGCTGGTTCATCGCACACAAGAGATGATGCTTGAGCTCTGTTCCCGAAGGCCAAACAACCGCCTGGTCACATCATACAGCTCTCAGAACAAATGTTCCAAACTCAATAATTCACTCAGTCATAGTGCAATGTGTGGTACTGACTTAGAGAATTACACAATTGATTTTTAAAGGGGGTGAGTGCCTTTGGAAATTTAGGACTGGTGCAACTGAACTGATGGTGTACATTCGAAAGTAATATATAATGATACGTAATATGACTAGTGTTAAGAACAAGTTTTAATTGTATCATTGATGCCTTATTTCAGCATTTCATAGGCAAATATTTTGTTTTACAAAAGGATTTGCTTATAAAGACTATACTAGAGTCTGTAAATAGAGTACTGTAAATATAGGCTCTAATGTACTGAAGTCCCGAATAAGCAGTACTAATTTGCATAAGCAATCTTTTCATGTTGTGTGAGCCGTAATTTAATTCGCTAAAATAACTCACAAAACAAGTTGCATGTGTGAATTGCTCTCCATAATCATCGTCTAAAAGAGCAGGAATCAGAGAACATGGCATTACTCTCTAATATCCAAGAAAAAATAGAAGCAACTGAGTTTGGCATGACGTTTGCATTTACAGTAGAGTAAAAAAGTCTTATTCCACCATTACATTTGTTGTCTTAGCAATGGTATTATGAACCTAATATATTTTTTCCTCAATCTATTTCTCAGAATACAGCCAAAAAATTGTATGCAGTATTGAAAAATTTTGGTGTGTATGTAGCAAGAATTTTTACTGTGACCTCCCCTTACACTTGAATAATCTGGTGGTTTCATTGGGATGCCAAGTTGACCCTTTTACTGTTTATAAAAGCTGGATCAGGAATGGTTTCTAGATGGATAGCATCCAAGGAGGTTACACTAAATAGCATTTAGGGAGGTTACACTAAATACTGACTTTTACCTGCAGAATATGTTGGTGTTCGTATCTTGTGTAAATAATTGTGTTTGTGTCTTAATAAACTGACTAAACAGTGTCTTAAAGATACTAAGAAATGATTATATATGTCCTTTATACCACTGCTAGAACAATAAATCTACTTAGGATTAAATCCAAAATAATTACGACCACATCCAACACATCATCCCCTTCATTTGTGCTTCATTCTTAAGTCAGGATATTTAATAGCTATGTACAAAATTGTGATTTTTATGTGGTTTTAATTGTAGATTTGCTGTACATGGTGAAAGAAATCCATTTTCTCAATTAATCTCATTTCGTATATCCTTATCATTTCACTATTCTGGATTTAGGTTTTCCTGAAAGGTCTAAAGTTCTTGATGATATGATACGCCATATAACACTGGCACAGGGTTGTGAACCACAGTGGTTTTACATAAGAACATGTTTTACATATGTACACTTATGCGACTGTGTGTGGTGTGGGGTTAGAGTTGATAAGGAATGAGATACAGTAGTCTGTGTTGGTTCTCCGTATTTCTGCCTCGAGCTCTGAATGCACAGTTGACCCGCTTTCTCATTTCAAGTGGAAAAACAAACTAATTACGTGGAAATATGATAATTTATTGTGCTGGAGGAGTCGCCGACCCTTCTTATTAAGGCACTGGTGTAACCTCACTTGTGTTTTCGCATTACGCCTCCCCTCCCAACCCTGCCTTGCCCCTCTCTTGCTTTCTGTCGTAAACTCGGCTAATGTGTGTCATTTCTCGCAGGGAGCACTGCCCTTTCACGATCCATGAACATTTGTGTCCAGTCTGGGACACTTTGCATCAAAGTCAGCCTCGTTTGCATAATCACAGGATTACTCGCCTTCTTGCCTGCAGTGAAGGTCATCATGACCCATGATTCCTCTGGAGAGGATAGAGACTTCTTACAGATAAACACACACACATTCACACACAAATATTTAATGTCTGTAACCTCATATACCTGAGAGAAAGCCACGAGGAACCACTTCATCCCCTTCACTATCTCTTCCTCTCTGTTACTGCAGTATGTTATCAGTGCATCCACCTGGACATCCAACTGGACCTTATTTTTGACAGACAGTCTAGTGCCAGTTTTGGTACCATATCCTGTAACGGGTTAACTCATTTTTAAACATTTAAACCAATTTATTATCTATTTACTGTATCTAAGTTAATAGGGTCTGAAATTTTTTCTTACTTTTTTAAGTTCTATGACAATATTTGGTTTGGATTATTTCTTTTACAAACAAATTTAATATGTAAAACACAAAAAAAAAAATTCAAAAAGTTTTTTATAATGATCTAAATTATGCTTATAACTAATATGCAAAATATTGTACAATAAATAAACATCTTAAACTTTTACAGTCTGTCAAGATGTTTTTGATGTTTTGTAATAATTGTATTATTTTGCTCTAAACCCATCAATTCTTAAACTTACTTATTAATATTTAATACAATTTCAGGAAACACATAAAAGACACCACGTTTGTTGATCACAACAAAATCTTCCATGTCTAAGATTTAATTCCAATATTTCTTCCATTTCCATGTCTAAGATTTAATAAGATTGTGATCTTGAAACATACAATCAAAAGTTTTGGTTAACTCATAAAAAAGTTTTGCTTCCTAAAAAAAAGTGAGATTAAGCCGAACAATAATTTCATGTTTGCCTTATCATATAGGGATTTTGGAGAAGCATTTAAACAAATGTATTGAGTTTATTAAGTTTGTAATTAATTAATCCGCTTTTAGGTTTTCACAAATGTAACTCCCAATTCTGATTGTGTTATCAGATGACAATAACCACACATAAAGTGTTGCGGAATCTGAACATCTGGATCAGTGTTGTTTTCCACATCTGGTTCATGCATTGTGGCATCTTCCTGTAGGCTCCTGTGGCTTCAGTACTGGCAAACTCTCAGCATGTGGCACTGATCTTACGGCTGAAGGCAAGTTGGGGTATTCAATACGTTTCATGCTTTCAGATGAAAAGCCAGTTACAATATGTCATGTGACCCCTCTGTTCTGGCCTTATCATTAGGTCTGCAAATGGCAATTTGTGGCTAAGTATCTCTGAGCAGCTTTTTGGTCACCAATTTTACATCTGAAATAGAGCTCATAAGTTTTCTTAATGTTTTTGAGCTCTGAGCATATACTCGCACACACATGTACAGATGTGACAGAATGTATCACAGCTGCTCTAACATTTTTGTAGTAAAGACATTTTTGCAGTAAATTATCCTTAGTTAATGTCTAAAGAACAAGTCCATCCAAACAGCATCTGTAAATGTGAGCAGCTTTTATATCATGTCTGTCAGCATCTAATCTGACTAGACAAACCCTGGTATGCCTAAAACAACTAAATGGTATATGATAGAAAAGTTCCAATATAGGAAGCAAAATACACATTGTGTAGTGTTGTGTTGAATTTTTGCATGAATAATGTTTCCAGGTGATTTTCAGACGATGTTTTAGTTATTGTTTTTCTATATTTTGTATATTTAAAATGTTCAGAAATGTGTTAGAGTTAAGATTGCACCATACAGATGTTGTGTTCATCTTTTGTAAACATGCAGAAAACAAAACATGAAATATGACAAGGGTTACCCTAACATTCGAATAATACTGAAATGGCAGAAACGGATTGCAAATCTAGCCCTGACAGTGAATGGGATTAGGAACTTTAAAGAATGTTAAGTTGTGTAAAACCAAACTTTGGTTACAGGACACATTTGACTGGCAGTGACTGGTGTTTGGGTCAGGTATCTCATCAAGATCATTAGTTCCAGTGCTGTTGATTAGATGTGCTAATAAAGGATATCACTCTCTTTCAGTCTGTTATCCTGAAGTGTTAATACCACATCCTCATCTTCCAAGTGGCTGGTGCTACACTAACATCAGGTGGTACCTGTTAATTAAAGGAGAGCACTGTGCCAGTTACCAGTGGTGTCATGACAAAAATTTCCACTTTTATCTCAGTCCTCAAAAATACTCAATCGTATACATGAATCCTGCTGGTAACATTTCAAACACATGTTAATAAAATTATGGACTTAATTCTGAAGACTACAGTGACCACTGAGAAGTATTTTCATTTCTCTACTACAATACACTCTAGTTCCATTCTCCGCTGGTCTATAGGAATTAGGATTAAAGCAAAAGTAGACAAGATGAACTTATAGCTAAAGAAAAGTTTAAGGCCGCAGTATGACAGGTGCCCCAGGCCAAGGTGGGCACTTGGCCAATGCAGTGTTCCCTGTTCGAGTGTCTGAATGTGAAAGGGTAGCAGTCAGAATCCATCAGCAGTGAAGGGACACTTCAAATAAGATTAACACTCAAGTCAACTGCAGTATCTGGCATTGACTCAATTCACTGACGGCGTCAGATTCGTTCACATACATGAAAATCAAAAAGTAAGTAGTTGTACAACTCAAAAAAACTTTCTAATGCAACTGATTTGTTTACTTCATATTATATATGATTTGTCTAGATTTCAACAGAAATATTAGTTCTCAAGTTCACAAATCCTAGTTTTTGCAGCCGTCACTACAAGACATGCTTTTATGAGACATATTTTTAAGAGATGATCATTAAAATAAAACTCAAATTACAAATATCACATTTACAAGGGGTAGGGTTTACCATCTAACCTCAGGAACAGCCCGATGTGCTTGGGTGTTATGACCAACCTGGTCTGGCACTGCCTGGACTCAAGCCCAGACGAGCAAACTACTGTTGCTCCACCTAAGCACCCAGTATAAATAAATTTGCTTTTCAAATAAAATAAGCAGGACAACTTGTACATGTGTCTATTTACTATTTATCATGTAATTTTATGAACAGGATCAGGCACATCTAGTGTTTCTAATTAGCAGGTTTGACTATTTCAGCCACACCTATTACTTATGGACGGTGTTTCTAATTAGTAGGTTTGGCTATTTTAGTCACACCCATTACTTCCAGGTGCATAAAATCAAGAGTAAAGCTATGCAGTGTTCATAGACAGTCATATTAAGAATTCAGTGGGGTTAAGAGCTCAGTTTGTTTATTTTTCACTATCGCTATTAACTATGTTGTCACTCTGTTGCTTCACTGTATTAATATATAGTAGGTACCAGTACTAAAGGCAAACCATCAAAAACACCAGTTAAGTTTCCTATGAATCGAGATATCATTAGTTGAAAAGAGAGACCTCAGCCATGTCAGCAATGTTTGCTTTTACTGCTCCATGTGTTAAATCACTTTGACCCTCCAGAGACACTGCATGTATGTGCAGAAGTTAAAAACACCCCTAACCACTGCTGGATCTGTTCAGAATAGTACAGAAAGTAAAGAAACAGACCTGGGGTAAGAGTAATTTGAGCTCCGGCAAACATGTCAAGCAAGTCTTTACTTTAGTCATCTTTCATATCTCAAATTCAGTCTTTAGTTTGTTTGTTTGCTTGGTTTTATCTAACGTTGGTTTTGGCATCAGTGACCATTTCAATGACACATAACACATACTATGTTACATCTTCTAAATCTACAATTTTTCATTTTAAAATATCCCCAAATGTTTGTGAGCAGTATTTACACCCATATATTCCAGTCAATGGCAGTATAAAGTAATTAATTGAACTAACACACATGTCTTTGGACTGTGAAAGGAAACCAGAGTACTCAGAGTAAACCCACCCAGTCCCTGGGAGGACATGCAGACTCCTCACAGACCCACCGCTGATCCAACGTGGGGTTAAACTCAGAACTCTTTGAAAAGTTGAACTCGGTGTGAGGTTTTTGATATATGTTAATTATTACTGAGTCTCACAATGAGACTTTAAATTATAAATATTTAAATTATATATATTTAAATATTTTTTTATAGAAATTACAAAAATTATTTCATGACTTCATAATTTAATGTCCCATAATGAAATATTTCCTCATTTTTGTGAGTAGTATATGTGCATATGTGTTTGTACACTAATAGGTTCATTTCTCCTGGTGACAGAAGTTACTCTCACTGACCTGAGTTTGGTTAATTATCTGTTTTATGTTACATGTTGCAGTTCAATATATGCAAATTTATGATGATTTATATTATTCATGGGTGGAATTACCACCAATGCAGGTGTTCATTATTTACTTAACATTTCAACAAAAGTCCCTAAATATAATTACTGTTTGTTGTTGTTTATTAATGCTGACTTCTTTCGAGTATTAATCACTTTAATTTCCCTGAATGAATTACTAAGTACATATTAATTAAAAGCAGCTCCCTCGCTACCCTGAATAGGACTAATTGGGTATGAAATGTGAGTGATTATTTTTTATTTTATATATATATATATATATATTTTTTTTTTTTTACAACTCTAAGGATAGACTTCAGCCCAGTCATTGAAACACTATGGAAAATTTGAAAAAGTTAACTTTAAAATGTGATAGAGTTGATTACTCTGTGAGTAAATCACTTGTATGCAGTAGAAAGACCTGTCTCTTCCTTCACAAGCATCTCTTTGCTCACTTCTGTCAGTGTGTGAGTGAGACCTGTGTTGAACAGAGTTTGAAGAGAGAGCAGGGGAGCACAATGAGACTCTTTATCAGTCGTCACTTAGTTGAGCAGGACAGCCAGCAGGGTGGTACATGCCTTTGTCTCACAGGTCAACCAGGGGTGAGAGGCAGAGCCTTAATGTGAGTGTACTGGATGGTAAGACATTGTGTGCATGCCTTAATGGAGGAATGTGTGTGTGTGTGTGTGTTCTGTCTGGGTGCTTGTGTCTCTGTCATTTGGTTTATGTTTATGTCTAAAGTTCTGTGTCTGTCAGGCTACGAATGAGTGCCTCTGTATAATAGCCTTTTTTTCTTAATGTCCCCACCCCCCTGGTGGTAGAAACTTCAGGCTTCAGGCAGATGCATGAGAATTATCGGCAGAGTGTGCAATAGGATTAGTAAATTGAGAAGAGGTGGTACAGTGCTGTGAATATCTCACTGGATGTGTGGAAAATGGGTCACAAAGCACATGTTAATGATAGGAAACTGGGTCTACTTTTGTTTTAGCATATTTATGCAAACATACACACAAACTGCCTTAAAACTCTCCGCACCACCAACGGATGAATAAAAAAATGTCACCTCAGTTACTGAGATGGACAATGTAGAACTATTACTGGTGCTGGTGATGATATTAGATCAGAAATGAAGTAGAAATGGATAGGAAATAAAGTGTTTCCTGGTTTATGGCGGGGGTTACGTTCCAGGACCACCCGCAAAAAAAACGAAAAACCGCGAAGTAGGGACGCTATATTTATTTAAGTATTTCTACACTATTTTAGCCGTAGAAGTTGCAGAACGTTTGGGTAACATCGTAGGGCTTGAATGAATTCGGTCTATAATAAAACTTTCACAAACAGTGAACACAACACCGCAGATAAAAACTTGTCATGTCCGAAGTAGCGACTCAGGCGGTCGATGCTCTAGTGTTACTTCTCGTTTTTGGTGAGTATTCATCCGCTGAGTAAATACACTGTTTACTGTAAATCATAATAGTTTATCATTTATAACATTCCTTTATTGTTAGAATTAATATTTTTAATATACATTTTATAAATTGTGATTTTTTTATGTACAAGTTCATCAAATACATGTATATGTATACGTTAACTATACTACACATACTACGTATGTGCAGATCGAGTTCTGCAAAAATCCGCGAAAGGTGAACCACAAAGTGGCGAGGGAACACTGTATATAATCAAGAAAATTAAGAATTGTATTACTCAATATTCAAATTAAAAAGTTTACGTCACATCCTTTTGTGGGATTCATGCCTGGCTGAGACACACAAACCCAGAGGTTTCCCCTGATCTGATTACTCAAGTGTCTGTAAAGTTCTTGATCAGATTACTGACAATATCTAATTACTGTATTATTACGTGCAAGTAAACACACAAAATTGTTTCGATTTTACGATGCAAGAAGGATAAGAGCATCTGCTAAATGACGAGATGTGAATTTAATGTGGGCCAGAGATTGAGGAATACACAGATAGAACTTTCAAATCCTTTCACACCTTTATCCCTAATCACCCAACCAGGCACAGCTACTGTTACAGTACAAGCATCTCATTTTGTGAAGCTGGAACTAGAATTAGAAATAGGTGATCTTGTTGATCACCAGCTCTTTTGACCAATACACATATTATACGTACAGAGCAGGTGATCAACAAGATAACACCTTAAAAGACACAGTGCCAGTTCAGGGGGTTAAGGAAGACTGGTTTAAACAACTTAATAGAGCACACTCACACGCACACATATACACATATACACACACACACACACATATATATACACACACACACACACATATATATATACACACACACACACACATATATATATACACACACACACACATATACACACACACACAAAATAAAATGTTAATAATTGTTAGGTGTTTCTTTGTTACTTTACACTACACACACACACACTATATAATAAGTTAGTACCACTTACCACTTGGTACAGAGAGGTAACGAACACACCCAGGGTGGCGAACACTATCCCCAGCAGGTTAAACTTAACATCATAGTAGGAGTTCAGGATCACCCCCAGTGTGATCGGTACCTTTAGGAGAGAAACCATTAGAGAATTACACAAACACAAACTCACGCCGTCTTCTTATTGTGCGGCGCCACAGTTCTGACGGTTCTCACTTTTGCTACAAAGACTAACGGGATTAGCAAAAAAATAAGAAAAGCAGGGTCGAATTTACCGACATACAATAACAAACCAGTGAGAAAGAATCCCGGAAAGAGACAATGGTGATTCGTCTAAAAATGAGATCTCAAGTGTCTCAAGATGAGAAATTCATTTCAGATCAAAAACGAGATCATGAATGAGATTTTTTTTTAAAAATAGCAAAACACAAATAACAGATAATAGTTTAAAACAACACGAAGGCAGTGTGTGAACGATATGTTAGCAAAGTAGCTAACAATCATGAGATAATATCCCGAAAATACTAAAAATAAACAAAGGGGCACTACTAATAATGTAATAATAACAATCTAATTAATCATAAACGGAAATAGTTTATACAATTAGGGAAGATCCTATAGTTACAGTATCTTAAAATAACAAAAAGCAAGCAACAAAAATGATACAGTAGTGCAAGAATGAGATACACACACACACACACACACACACACACACCAAAAAGTGTGGGACATAGCAAAGGAGGTACTATTAAAAATGAGACGAGAAAATAAAATACAGATAACAGATAATGGTTAGGAAAATATCACAAAACTTGAAGGCAGTGTGTAAAAGATAGGTAAGAAAAGTAAATAAAAATTATGAGATATTATCTCAAAAATAATATAAAAACAAAAAGGAGGTACTACCTATAACATAATTTAAACTATTTATAATAAAGGTGCTGGTCTTAACAGATCATAGACTTGAAACGTCTTAAAATAATGAGATAACAAAAAAGCAACCATTAAAAATAATACAGAAGTGCAGTAATGAGATAAGAACCCCCCCAAAAAATAGTATTTTTTAAAAATAAAAACAGAGAACATATAATACAGGGGATATTGGGGGGCATTTCATTTTGAAGTATCCCCTAATTTTTGTGAGCGATATATTTAGGAGAACAATCATGAGATAGTATCTCAAAAATAATCTCCTAATAAAAATAACAAAGGCAAGATGAGAAAATAAAATACAGATAACTGATAATAGTTAGGAAAATATCACAAAACTCTAAGGTCGTGTGTGAACGATAGGTAAGCAAAGTAACTAACAATCTTGAGATAGTATCTCAAAAATAATCCTGTAATAAAAATAACAAAAATGAGATAAGAAAATAACCAACAAAGATGAGATAGTATCTCAAAAATAATATAAAAAGAAAAAGTACTACCTATAATGTATAAAAATAATGTTAAAATATCTTAAAAAGATGAGATACCAAAAAGCAACCAACAAAAATGATACATTACTTCAAAAATGAGATAATAAAACAGTCCCCCCCCCAAAAAAAAAAAGAATTAAAAAAAAAAAAAAAAAGAATTCCCTAATAAAAATAAAGGTGAGATGAGAAAATAAAATACAGATAACAGATAATAGTTAGAAAAATATCACAAAACTCTAAGGTCGTTAGTCAAAGTAACTAACAATCATGAGATAAAATAATAATAATATAAAAACAAAAACAAATTAATTTTTGTGAGCGGTATATTTAGGAGAACACCACAGAACGGGATGATAAGTAGGCAAAGCAGCAAACAATTATGAGATAGTATCTCAAAAATAATCCCCTAATAAAAATAACAAAAATGAGACGAGAAAATAACCAACAAAGATGAGATAGTATTCCAAAAATAATATAAAAAGAAAAAGGAGGTACTACCTATAATGTAATATAAACTATCCATAATAAAGGTGCCCGATCACAGACTTAAAACATCTTAAAATAATGAGATAACAAAAAAGCAACCAACACAAACGAGATAGTAGCTCAAGGACGAGATAATAAAGAAAATAACCTCCCAAAATATCGATAACTGATAATAATTGGGAAAACTTCCCAAAACATTGAGGCAGTGTGTAAACGACAAGTAAGAAAAGGCAATGACAATCATGAGATAGTATCTCAAAAATAATCCCCTAATAAAAATAAAGGCGAGATGAGAAAATAAAATACAGATAACAGATAGGAAAATATCACAAAAGAGAGATAGTATCTAAAAAATAATCCTGTAATAAAAATAACAAAAAATAAGATAAGAAAATAACCAACAAAGATGAGATAGTATCTCAAAAA
>JAUZSU010178461.1:0-10688 GCA_034780255.1 Parotocinclus maculicauda | reverse complement strand
AATGACCGCATATGATTGTTAGTGTATCTAAATTTTGTGATTCCGATTTAAGCATACAATTTGAAAATGTAAGACAGCAAACCGTTTCGTATTATAATAGTTGGTGTGTTTTAAGTATAATACAGGGCTCTTGTAACACTACAAACATGACAGTTTTAATTGAGAAATGACAAACAGCATGTTAATATTATTGCAAAAGACCAACATCCTTAGTTATAGAACCAACGGCCAACACTCGAGTGCATAAGCAGAACTAAAGTAACAGTTGTAACTAAAGTAAAAGTGTCAGAAATGAAAACCAACACTCCAAATGAAAAGTATGGCTTTGAGCAGTTTTTCCAAATACCAAGATGCATTTATGTTGCGTCTACACATGGTTTGGTAGCAGCACGTATCACATCAATTTACTTACGTTACATTAAAGTACTAAACACACATATGTACATTTACACATCACAATTCTTAACAAAGGAAGCCCACTCACTGATAAAAATTAGTTTAAAGAAAGTCAGAAGTTTATACATATAGACCACGTTTACATTTCATCTGTTCATGTCTTGTATCTGGACTATAGCCAGATCATTTCTAACCACATGCACTTACATCTAATGGGCAAATCTGGCTCGAGTCAGCCAGAATGAAATCTTACTGCTGCAGCCTGCCTAATATGTAAATGAGCTCATAACACTGGACCACCACCTCCTGTGTTGTTAAAAAAACAAAAACAGTTGCTGCATGGAAGGTCCGCGGTCCCTTTAATGTCCTTGAACTAAGAGGAAGCACAAAGATCAGAATTAATGTAAAAGAAGATGACTGTTGAAAATGTTTAGTGCATCGGTGATGCTGACTGTGGCCGTAGCAAGCGCTACTGCTATGAACAGATCAATTAGGGCACGAGAGAGCGAAGTCAAGTTGCATTGACCAGCTCTGTGTTCACCCTGACTGGTTTTCTGACCATGCAGTGATTAGTATCATGAATAACATGTACTATGTACTAGTATTGGGTGGGTTTCGGCAGTCAGATGCATCTTTGAGAGTTGTTGAAACAACTTACAATTTACAATGCATCTCAGACCATGTCCACCTATGGTTGAGTATTTTCATGTGGACTAGCCTTATCCAGATACAGTGCTGATAATTAAGATGCATGAAACGGCCTAGTGTAAACAGGGTCCTAGAAACAATGCTTTATATGTAATGTCACATTTCAACCGACTCATGTACTACACTACTTTGGTTTAACAATTACAGAAACACTAGGTTCTAACTTAGCTATATTTGTATATATCAGTGTATGAGGTGGTGTCCTCTACTAATGTTATCACACACTGATAGGTTTACTGTTGGTCATTAAATATTTGTAATCATTTAAGACTTATGGACCCTCAATAATTTAAAGAATTGAAATACACTGTAAACGTTTAAATAGGCAGGACCACGTCCCACCTTGTTTAATAGTACTGTTATTTTCTGTGTGTCTGTGAGTGAGTCAGTATGAGTATATTGGTGTTATAGTCTCTACACCGTGTGATTTTTTTTTAAGCATGCAGCAAGTGTTGCTGCTGTGGGTCTATTCTGCCCCCTGTGGGTACTCCTGACACATTCTGTATGTCTGTACTTCCGCAGTTACTCTTCTTCAGAGCTTAGAGCAGTTTCAGGCTCCCGGTAACATTATTCACCATCTCCTCCTCTCCCATGATGGCCAGCACAGTGCTAGAGCCTGGTTCCACTTGAAACCAGTAGAAGTTTTTTTTTAAATTTTAGATAGTTATTGGGGTGAGTAGTATACTGCAATGTGTCAACAAAAAATTTCGTTTGACTTTAGCTAGGTTTATGCTGCAAGATCACCAGAAAAGTCAAGTGGAGCTATCTATCTATCTATACACACACACACACACACGCACACACTCTACATGGACAAAAGTATTGGAACACACTTAATCACTGAATTCAGACATTTCATTCAGTCACATTAGTACAGGTGTAGAGAAGCACTGATCCTGCATTTACAAACATGTAAAAAAACAGGCATTTTGAAGAGCTCACTGACACATTTGACCATGGTACTGTGGTAAATTACATTTCTTTCCTCAAAGATTATTTACAATTAACTGAGTTGTACATTCTACAGTGGAAGCATTTAGAAACCACAACAACTCGGCCCTGATGTGGCAGAAGATGTAAAGTTACAGAGCTGGGTCACCTAGTTTTTCATGGTGAATAAAAGTCACCAACATTCTGCTGACTAGATAACTGCAAACCTTCTGCTGCTTTAGTCCATCTGCTTCAAGCTTTGGCATGTTATGTGTTCAGAGACGCTCTTTTGCATACCACGGTTATCACAAGTGGTTATTTTAATTATTGTTACCTTTCTATCAGCTCTGACTTCTAGAATCAACTAGGCTTTTGTGCCCATAGAACTGCCTCTCACTAGCTATTTTCTATGCTCAGACTAAGTCATTTTCAGTCATTTTGAGCACGTTATGATTGCTGATGGCTTGAGAATTTCCCTAACTGCTGATCTCCTGGAATTTACACCCAGCCTATAGAGTTTACTCAGAACATTGCAACTGAAAAAAAATGTGGATGGAAATGCTGTGTGGATGGGAAAGGTTAACAGAGAAACCTGATAACAGAGATAACCCTGTAATCTGAACAAATGTGGTAAGCAGAAAAGCGTCTCATAATACACAGCACATCAAATCTTTCGAATCAGATGGGCTACAACAGGGAAGCCCTCTTCAGTATTATTATCATCTTCCTAATAATGTGTTCAGTGAGTGTACAGTGCTTGAAAGTTTGTGAACACTTTAGAATTTTCTTTCATAAATATGACCTAAAACATCACTAGATTGTCACAAGTCGACACTGATCTTGTCCATGCCCCATCACTGTCAGTGTGTTTTGGCAGTCTTGGCTGATCACCCTACCCCACTGAACAGTCAATGTGTGACACTCTTGTCCAGTTTAACAGGCTTCTGTTCTTCCCCATGAATATATCACTTGCTACTCAATCTCCATAATTGAGTTTGCATCTCATTTGCATAATCAAACAACGTTTTGACTATTCATTTGCTTTTCTATTATCTTGTCTAATTAAACAAAATCAAATGCTTCTTTTTTACTCGCTTATTATTAATTTTTAAATATCTCCCAATTTTTTGAGCAGTGTAAACAAAAGAGAAACATTATACTTACAGTTTTACTGAAGAAAACGATCCTATTATATGCTACCATCACATTGTGCAGATTGGGTGAATTTACTATGCTGGAATGCAGTGTTTTCCTTTTTACAGATATAAAAAAAACTATTTTTTGCTGTCTTACCCATGTGATCTTTAGCAAAACACAGAGACACAGCAATGTGCTATTGGTAGATGAGTGGCTTTCCCCTTGCAATCTTGCCATGCACACCAGTGCTTATTGGTCTCCTGATGATGAACTCATGAACATTAACATTAGTCAATGTGAGAGAGGAATTTTGTTCCTCTATAGACTATAATATGCCTTGCTCTTGGAATGATAATTGATGGGCAACTACTCATAAGCAGGTAACAATGGTCTTGAAATTTGTTATAATGTGAAAATCTGTCTAATTTCTAAGGGTAATAAATACATGACCAAGTCTAATATTTTAGATACACATGTTCAACAGTTCTCATTTGTGAAAATGTAATATTGTTTGAGGCCATGCTCATGCGGTTCAAAATGGTTCACAAACTTTTCACACCTACTTAATGGCCTTTGATAAGCTGTATCTCTGTTAATTCTGCCTACTTAGTCTTACCTGTGTCAATCCGGCATCCTGTATTAGTTTTGTAGGGAGGCTCAGGCTCATTGCAAGAGCTTGCAACTCCAACAGATGTGCCATGTTTGTGCCCTGCAGCACAATCTTCTTTGCTCTAAACACACACACACACAATGACGGAGCTAATAAAAGAATGGTCTTAGTTGGTCATAAATACTACTTCAAAACCTGTATTTATGTAAATGTACCTAGGGTTATACTTTGCAAACAGCTGCCAGTTATCGGACTACTTGAGCAAAAAAAGTAAACACCAACTGAGTCCATTAATATCACACTTGATGTTATGGAGAAATTACATCACCATACATAGTGATACCAGAAAATAGATGTTGCTTTTCCAGAGCAGTTAAGGAATTTTGCCCATGCCTCAAAAAAAGCTAACAAGCAGCATTCTAGTTGTGCTTCATACTGATCTGTCCATTCATCTCCTATTCAGGTCTACATAGCTAATGTTCTCATAGTGATCTCTATTCATACCTCTGGTATGGAATAAACCCGCTTACCGCGCTATTATCTGAAGGCAGTAAAGTGTCACCTGAGACAGATTTTAGACACATCTGAGGGCTGTCTAATGTGACCTAAATATCTTCTATAGGGACCGCATTAGCGTTAGACAAAACAAACATGTACATTCCTGACAAACCTGAAAGCGTGAAACAGGTCCTTTTATTATCTTACAGCAGGAATGTAACGGTACACAGAAGACACCCCCATGTGCATAAGGCTGTCTTTCTTTGAACACAAAGTGTTCAAGTTACAACATGGCGTCCCCTTACTATCCACCGCACACTCGCTATTGTACACAGGGTTCTTGTATTTTTCCCAACAAACCTAAGAAGAAAAAGCTAAGTTATGGCATTTGCTCTCGCCTTAGTCTTACTTCAGTCAGGAAATGGAATGTTGTTAATTCACTAATGGCTTACAGCTTAAAGTTTCCAGGAGGAATTAGCCTTGTGAAATTTTGTTTTGCATTACACAATATAGACAAAGGTTTGTGGACACACTTCTAATTATTTATCTCTGCTATTTCAGCAACACACACTTATAACACATTCATAATATAAAGCATATATAACACTTTTCTAGGCTTCGGCTTCCAACAAGTCAGTTTACAGTTCCACAGAAAATTGATTTATCCACTTTGATTGAGAGCTTAGCTGGCTTGCACAGGGCATTGACCGCCATCAGGCACTTTGAAAATGCCAAAAGTGGACCAGAAGGCAAGTTCACAGTCAGGTTCCAAAATCTAGTAGAAAGTCCTCTTTGAAAAACAAACATGTCACAGCAAATTTGAATGTCCACAAACATGTGTCTGTGTAGTGTACATTTGTGTTTTTTTTTGCAAAGGCTAGAACGCATTTTCCTTATAACTGCATGCACCAAACTGTAATGGTTTGACACATTGGAATGCTTTGTTTAGCTACTGCTACATGTATTAAAATAAGTAATTTAGGTTTTTCTTCCTCAGTACTAGCCCTAAATTATCTCCACTTAAGCCATTTGCAGACCTGAAATGCAAGAATGAATTTGACAAGAAATTTTAAATTAAATTAATTTGACAATACAAAACAAACTGTTTGCAATGAAAAAAGTCCAGGTAAATCTAAGGAACTCTGCATATTCCGAATTTGTAAATTGTGTCATGTTTTCTTAATATGCTGTGAGACAGAGGGAAACATTGTGCTCCTTTTTTTGCACATCCACTTACAACAAGAAACATCTGCTAGGCAGAACTGTGAACTGAGGAATGCATAAGAGAAATAGCTCCTGCTATGTAAATGTTTCCTATCATAACCTTTTTTGGAAGAAGCTAGATTAAGATAGTGGAGGGAGTAGGTTTATGTCCATTCGAAAACAGCAAACGCTCCATTTCAAGTTAACATTACCTTAATGGAGCTACAATTTCGCTCACTGACAAAAAGTAAGCCACCCAAAAATGTCGGATTGCTGTAAATCTTAGCATGCAGTAATGTCTCAGGCAAGAATGTAAATGTTACAGGTGTGGTCTGATTAGACACTGGGTCTTTCCACAAGAGGGTGTAAAAGTACTCCCCCTACTGTCTATAAAAGGCTCAGAAGGATTAAATTTTGGTAGTGTACCTCTTGGTGAGAGATTGCTGATGCTAGACATGCCTTTGCGAAGCACTGGAAGACATTTTGCCCAGTTGATGGGCTGCTATATACTAGGACCATATAGTCTTTAGAAAATCCATGTCTTGCCTCATGTCATGGCTTTAAATTGAAATTTTTAGCATGATAATGCTCGCCCAAGCACAGAAAGGGAAAGTCTCCATAACATTTCCTTGGCCAGCCCGGTTACCAGATTTATTGCCAATCAAGCATTCATGGGACATACTAGGATGCCAGCTTCAGAAAACTATAAGTGTGGAGGATGCCCAGCTTTGGGCCCGTGTGTCATAGATGCATGTTCAGTTGTTAACAATCTCTCAGCAATGTGTACACTACCCAAAAGTAGTCTTTGAGAGCTTTTTTTTTTTTTATAAAGCAGCAGCAGGAAATAATTTTTTGTCCTCTCGTGACAAGACTAGGTGTGTTCATATCAGATCACATCTTTAATCATTTACATATCTGCTTGAGACAACTGCATTCTGAGTTTTGCTGCAACCTGACATTTCTTTTTTGGTCACCAAGTGTCAAAACTATCTATGTCTAAAAGTAAGGCTTAAGTGAACAGAGCCCAAGACCTTGTATTATAATTAACACTGATTGTCGAATTGTCTTTAGATTTCTGAATATGAGTTAGGAAAAAAAAAATCAATGTGCAGTGTCTTACCCAGCATGGTCCCATTTCCAAGCCATCTCCCTCCAGCTGTTCTTTTCTTGCATGGCTTGGTACAAAGCCACAGCGGCATGGCCCACCTGTGCCGCCACCTGCAGGAAATCACGAAAATCTCAGCCAAGTCAACTCAAGATTTATTTATACAACATTTATGTATTTATTCAGCTTTACAGTTTTTGATTATATTATATGGCCAATCCCAATTTGAGCAAACCTAGGGAAACTGTGGAAAGGAACAACTCCCTAAACATTATAAAGAAGAAACATTTGGAGGACCAATACCAAGCCTTAACCATATCAATCAAAACTGTGCATATGAAATGTTTAATAAGCAAGATGTACCTTCCCAACTCCCATTGACAGTTCCATGTTCACAACGAAAACCATCTTGAACATCACATCATCATCCCCTTCTTCCTGAAACAATGAGCAAAACAAAAACACTCAGGAACAGTCATGCAAAGGCAAGGAGATTCAAGTAAATGTGTGGGTGGTGTGCGGACCTCATTCTACAGTTTGTTGAAGTAGTACATTGCCGCCTCCTCAGCAGATACATTCCTTGTGTGTAGGAGTGCCTAAACCCAACAGAGGCATACATACACACACAAGCACACAGTGAGATTCACAATTGTTACTTAAAAATGGAATTAAATGTGAGTGTGTCTAATAATCTTAATCTTACAGATATACACAAACATAAATCAATAAACGTAACCATTAAATTAAAAAAGGCAAATTTCCCTTAATCACTCATCAAATTAAGCAAGTGGAAGATGTTGGGAAATTAAGACAAGGGTGAGCTTTATTTATAGACTGTTGCTATGAACAAAATGTTAAGGCAAATCATTAAGAAGTGTTAAACAAGGGGGCTATAATTATATAATATATAATTATAACCTGTATAGAAGAGGACTCAAGTGCGTTTCACTACTCGGTCCTTGGGTGTCCACTGATGTTAGGGGTAAATGATGACTGAATGTGCACAGTCAGTTAATCAAGTTAAACCACCTCCTGGTTTCTACATTCACTGTTCATTTACCATAAAGAAGCACTTTGTAATTCCACATTTACAGACTGTAGTCCATCTGATTCTCTACATACTTTATCCCCCTTCAACCTGTTCTTCAATGGGTACAGGCAAATGTATAGGCTTGTGGATCAGTTTCATCACTGCAGTGACATGAAAGTGGCATGTTAGTGTGTTGTAGTGGTATGAGTGGATCAGAAAGGAGTTTATAAAAACTCTGCCCATTTAGTGTCCACTATTTTAGACACTCACCTTGTTGATCTAACTTGCAAGTATAAAATCAGAGAAAGAAGCTCCTCTGTCATTACAGAGTTCGTCATCCCTTAAACCTTAAACAGTGCTCACAGGGCACTGTCCAGTCTTGGATAGTGGACTATTTACAGTCCAGTACAGACACTGGTGTGTTTAAAAAAACCTCATACAGCACTGGTCATTCTGTACTCTATATTGGTCCTGCCCTTTGAAGAACAGCATGAAAGTGGACCAAGGACCTGTTCACACTTTGGATCGATTAAAATAAACCCTACTGTGATCATGCTGTTAGTGTAGTTCATTTAAGCAAGCATAAACACTGTTATTCAAACGTTAGTGCGCACCAAACAAGTATACCAAGACCCCTTGAATATGTGGATCTCGGTCCACTTAAAAAAATGTTGTGCAGTTTGATTGATGCATTAACTCAGCACAGGCCAAAGACTCAAACAAACCAAACACACAATGTGCTATAATAGTGTGCCGAGAAGCTAGTTTTATTTACAAAAGAACTACAGAAAATACAGGGAAATCACAAAAACATAGCATATATAGCAATTGTAATCCTGTCGTTTATTATTTTATTTCAAAGCATAAAATACTCATTACACACGGACACAAGTTTTCAAAACAATAGGAGGTCCTGATGCTGTTTTGACTTTTATAAATAGTAGGAGCTCACTGTAAATTGTCAGCAGGCAAAAATACCAGCACATATACTGCTCACAAAAACAAATGAAATGAGTAGGAAATTGAGAAATCTTAGCAGTACCTTTAGTTCAGCAAGTTATGAAAGACTGGCAATTTTGGTCACAAAACAGTATAAAAGCTGTCCATTCACTGTGACCTTATTCATATGAGTTTTGTTGGTAAAAGTTTGGTTTGATGTTACAAATTCTACTATAAACACTAAGAAAACCAGGACTAAAATGCAGCAATGTATCCTTTTCAGTTTTGGTTTCAACAAAGTAAACTGAACTACAAGAATAAACAAAGCCTAAAAGTATGCTGAGCAATCGATGGACTACCGTCTACAAGTGCAGAAAAAGGAAGCAGTTTTAATGTTGCATATCTGCCTATATGTTAGCTATTCTTGTGGTAGCATAGCTATTATGTTTTGGCGAACAGACAAGAAGGTTGAGGGTTCAAGCCTCAGTGCTGCCAAGCTGTCATTATTTGGCCCTTGAGCAAGACTTTTTATCCACAATGGGTCAGATTACAAGTTACACCCTTTTTTAGGAGCATCTGCCAAATGACTCAATTTAAACGACGGCTGAAGCTTACCTGTTTAGCTGCCTCCTCTGGGATATCCAGCTCCCTAAGCTGCTGGAGGTAGACAGGGTTCACTTCCTGATCAGCAGATTCTGGAGCAGACTGCTCTGAAGACTCCATCGTTTCACCTTCACAAATATGATGCAAGCACAAACCATTCAACTGAAATAATATTTTGCTGCCTTTTACCCCAATATTTGGGAGATGAATCATTTCTGCACACGTGAAAGACAGATAAAAAAACGCCGAAGTAGCTCCAACACCACAGACTGGCCAACATAGCTACAGGAATCTCGTATGATGGTATGATGAGGACACTGAGGACTCTCGTATTGGATTCTGATACAGTAGGATGCTGATATTGTACATGCAACAGTCACCATCTTGGGATTATTGTAATGGCTTCCAATGTGGGTTTCTGGTATAATGGAGATACTGGTACACTGGTTATGCTGGTCACCAGTTTGGGATGCTAGTTATGCAAAGTCTAATTCTCATAATCCTGCTAAAATACAGTCAAGTCCACCATATGTTGGCTTTTGCATACTTATATGCCAGTCAGTTACCAAGAGCGTACTATTTCCACGTTCGTCCAAACTGGCTTAGATGCTAAACTTAAATGGTCTTACTGGTTGGCCAGCACACCTGTGTGTAAAACACAACTGGTCTATGCTGTTTACCATCTTGGGATGCTAGTACTGTGGGCATGACATGCACCACTTTAACTGAAGCCTTTGCATGTTTACCAGTAAAACCAGCTTCATAATGGTCTTTGATGATTTTGGACGCAAGGTCGAAAGATAGCAATACGTAGTAAATACAGTACACCCTGAAAACACTAAGGGAACACTAATCCTCAATTTTACTAAAAATGCCCATGGCATGTCAGCATATACAGCATGATATCAATTCATGTAAGCCGTCTGCTTTCCCAACCCAGCGCTGTTAGCTTGTCACATTGTGCCATTCTGAATCAGCTACCCAGCTAGCGTTAATCATTCCACATCTAAAATGGGATGCAGTCACATGTGATCCCAGGAAAGAAACTCAAAAAGCAAGCCCACGCATTCGTTAAACTGAACACTGCACCTACCTGCTGCTGTATCAAACGCTCAATGACACACAAACAGAAAACCCAGCCCGGTCTGATGCAATTTATTGCTTAACAAGCGACCGTTCCTCTTTTTTCCACCGTGTTAGAAACAAATTAGGTCATTGAATTGATTCAGTCCTAGAGTTTAACTAAAACTTTCTCTGCTAGCTACAACAGATTTCAGTGCAAAAGCGGACCACAAGAGAATCCATGCTATCCCTTGCTGTTTCCGGGTCAGACCAGAGATGTAGGCTGTGTCCAAAATGGCACTACGCTCCCTATACCCTACAAAGTATTGTAGATTCAAGATGTCCTCTAGGCTCGAATGTTTGCGCATTGGATTGGTTTAGAATGATTAGGGATTTAATGTCCGCCACGCATCTTCTTAATCACACGACAAAATCCCAACTTGGTCCAACGTAGTGTGTCTCGGCCC
>JAUZSU010178450.1:0-12705 GCA_034780255.1 Parotocinclus maculicauda | reverse complement strand
TGTGTGTGTGTGTGTGTGTGTGTGTGTGTGTGTGTGTGTGTGTGTGTGTGTATATATATATATATATATATATATATTTGTGTATACATAAGTGCGTGTGTGTGTGTTTTGGGGTTGGGTGGAGGGCTGTTTGTTTATTTATTATCTCACAATTACACAAAATCAGATTATCAGTAATCCAATCAGCGAGTTTACATGCATTTGTTCAATCAAATAAAAGAAAACCTCTGGGTTTACATGACTCTGTGAGGAGTCATGATAACATCTACTTTGTACACAGCCAATAGTCTAACAGAAAGATGTCATGTATCTTTAAACTTTAAATAGAAAATCGAATCGGTTTATTTCAGAAAAAAAGCCAGCTGTCTATCAGATCTCAATCTGATAACTAGAACATAATCCGATCTGAGAAGTCAGAGTATGCCATTTACATCAACTTTTGAATAAACAGAATCGCAGAAATACGATTGTGACCAGAGAAGTCCTTTAAAACAGACTTATTAGCCATCACAACACGAGCAAAGTTACATCAACACTAGTCAGATACACAAGCACTGGGGAGATCTCTTTAAGAGCAATTAGCTTAACGCACGTCTTTGGAATGTGGGAGGAAAGAGGAGAACATCAAGTACACCCACGCGGACTGAAGGAGGACATGTAAACTACACATAGGTGGAGCAGCTGTGCAGCAACCATTCAAACTCGCCAGAAAGACCTGAAAAGGGCTGCCAACGCTGAAAATCCCAGACATCGTGAAAGTGAAAGTTTTGCAGGAAGTCAAACATGGACTCAAATCATCGTTCCAGTACGAGTTCAATGTGTTAAGTGATCAAATGTAAATCATTACTATTGTCTCTCATTGCCATACTTACATTTCTAATTTCTGGTACTAAACCTGATCCCATATCTATTACCTGTAAATAGATCAAGGATTCAAGGAGGCTTTCTTTCTACAGGAGGTAAAACAAAATTTAGATTGCACAGCCCTAGTTACACCCAATAAGAATAAAATCTTATGATCAGCCGTAAATTAGTATTGGGTTAATGCCAGCAACAGACTGTACAAGTCCAAAGACTTGAGCCCTGCTTCAGCACCAAACTGAATCAGCAGTGTTAGTGGGGGAGCAAAACTACCTGGTGTCCAGCTACCATGCCAGTGGGTGTGGAGGCAGCAGGCCATTGGGAGCTGCGAGAACTCGTTCTCGATCAGAGCCAGGATGAAACTGCTGGAGTGTGATAATTCCTCAAACAGAGACAAGCCCTTGTGGCAGTATCAGCTACAATCCGGTTGAACTACAATCCCAAATGGACTTGACAGCTGTAGTTGTTTTTGTGCTCCAGGTCCTCATTGGAAAGCAAGGAGTAGATCTCAGGTCTGAGACTGATCTGAGGCAGAGAGTCGCTTGACATGCATATAAATCCAGAATACTGATCACTGTAAAACATATTCCAAGTAGATCCAGGCAGCCATCCAAATACAGGACAAGTACAAAGATGAGCCAAAGAAGCAAATACCCAGTGATCCAATCTTGAGGCAGAGAAGGCGCGACAGTATGAACTCCTGGTCTTTCCCTCTCTGGAAAGAAAACAAGCAAATGCTGCAGTATGCAGCGCTGCCAGCCAGCTGACTGACTCATAAAGCAGATCGTCTAGAGGTATTGAACATGAGGCTGAGGCTGTGTGTATAATGAACTTTAATGGATGCAGAAACCCTTACAGCTCTGGTCTGAGTGAGTAGGAGAAAGCCAGAACCCATTTTAGACGATACGGCTTGTGAATAAAGACTTCCATTTCAGCAAGGTGTGCACAGACTTCACATTCAGTACTAGGGATGTGTGCTAATGACCGAGCGAGCCGGAGAGGGTTCAGGAAAAGATAGAGAGGGTGAGGCCTGGGAAACAGATGAAGGAAATGGCACTCCACCCTAATCTTGAGAGAGGTAGGTGGAGAGAGTATACAGATGACTCCCACCCACTCAACACATCAATATATAATGAAAAAACATACAACCAGGACAAAAACAACACCCGTCATCTGATAGATAGATCCATTGTGGCCAAGTAGTCCAAGTCTCTGGACTACTATCAGAACACTGCTGATATTTCAAAACAGGCTGACCCTCGGTCCTTAGAAGAAGCTTAAACTGTTCTGGACAAGCATGACCAGTTGACCATAAGACATTCTTCAGAAAGACACCGCAGACAGGTTGAAATTCCTTCATTTTTAGGCAGGGTCACAAATATAGGTTTGACAAAAATAATTTTTTTCAGATGTTGTTAGATCGGCATAAAACGTGTTCTAGTGCGTTTGTCGGAGTAGCTCAGTTTTGTGGTATCAGATCATGGTGGTAGACAATCAACAATCAGTATCAGCCTCGCAAACTTTCTCGGTCTCTCTAGATCACATGTCAAAGTCAAATTTACTTATATAATGCTTTTTAAAACAGAGCACCGTCTCAAACTCGCTTTACTAACATCTAGGTGCACAGACCAGAAGAACCAGGACAAAATGTCTGTTGTGGCCTCTACTGAGGAGGTGTGAAGTGAGTGCATGCTTTTAAATGGCTTTGTCATTATGAAGCACCTTCCCAACCATGTAAAGGCTTCAGATGCCAGGTGAAAGGGCAGCCTGGATGTGACTTCGGTGCCAGTTCTGGGAAAGCATTAGCATCCAGTTTCTCAAAACTTTATCTTCAAGTTCACCATCTACAGAAATTATATTATAGCAATCAAGTTAGCAGCTCCAGAAACACTTATGCTTCTGCACAGAAGAAACAAGATGCTCTCACTGAATGCCAGTGGGCTCAGAGGTTAAGGCCCTCATTAACAAAACTATGCTATACTACTAGTTCTATATTACATATAATTTGGTAAGTGTAACTATTACATTTTTACTGGTAGATCTGATATACAGTATCAGTTGTGTAACTCCTGGGGACTCTACAGTAACTCTATTACTAGTAATTGTGAGATCTAAATCTAGTGTTAGGGTTAACATAAAGTGGTAGCTCATTACTCATTGTTAATCTGTTCCAGAGAACAAGTCAAGTACCAAAACAAGTACCGAAAGAATCCTACCCATAAAGAATATCGTAAATCTAATGAAACTCTTCCAGACCCACAGAAAATAGACAATTTGTTTGTGCTGAGTTTATTGAATTTGCCATCAGCATCACAAGGTTGTGACAATTCAACCTAATGTATGTAAACCCATGCAGAAATGGGGAGGGCATGCAAACCCACACAGGTGGAACTGAAGAAAACTAAAGAGTAAATTAGATGAAACAAGTGCTAGAATTTACTATACATAAATTAAGCGCTATCATGGTTTTCATGGCCCTTTTTGGTTGGCTGTTATCACGAACTTCAGGACAGATGGATTAATATAGATGAATGGATATATTTGCACTAAGAATGTGTGACAATGTGAGTCCCAAAAAAAATAAAAAAATAAATAAACCCCACAAACTTAACCATGGGACTGATGAACAAATGTCAAGTGTTGAGACTATTGTTCTCATCAAAATGTTTGAAAAGCTGAATTTGATGAGCTGCGAAGTGGTCGAGTTCCAAAGCATGACTGTATATATTCATACTTTTACAGACCACAGTTGTCAGAGCTAAGAAGAATGAATCAAACAACTTCTTCCCCATTCAACTCATAGGGGATTAGAGCATATTAGAAGCTGCTGCTGAATTCAACAATAATGCAATAGTTGAGTTTCTCAGTAAACAAGGACAGAAAAAGCAACCTCTGTTACTAATCTACCCTTTTTTAATATTAATACAATATTATATTCATTACTGGGTAGCTTCAAAATACCTTCCATGGTTGCAGCACTCAGACACTTTTGACTCTGAGGTGCTATGTAGCAGTAATTGAGTTGAAACAGGTTCGTACCAAATAGCATTTAATCAGGGTAGAAAATAGCTCCCAGCATGACCTCAATGTTCATCATAAAAAGCCTTTGCAAACAGAAACCTATCATGTTCTTCAGAGCAAGGCACTATGATTATTCACATAGAGACCATCACCCTGCTTAATGAAAGCCTTACTCCATTAATGGTCAACAAATAACGCTGCAAAAACGCTGTGAGACGAAGTAAGCAGAACTAAGTCTTACTGTAAGACTCACATTACAAACCAAAACCATTTTTAGCAATACCACTACATGTGACTGCATAACATGCTGGGCTTTGCAATACTGATCTCATAGAAAACAATGTGTATATGATTGGTGGACATATGTTGGTTTTCAAATAAGAATACACTAAAAGCAAGGTGGCACAGACAGATGGCCATGATTCCTAGTAAGGTGGGAGGTTGGGTACTGGGGGGTTAACTAAATTATGGCACTGTTAATTGGGAACCATTTATATTTAATGTTATATCTGGCGCAGTGGCCATTTCATGTCGCTCACTCTCTCTCTCTCTCTCACACACACACACACACACACGTTGTTGGACAGTGGGTGACAGACAACAGGTTACTTCAAAGCTAATTAATTAACCTAATGCATGTCTGCAGGACTGCTAAAGGAGACGGGAGTACCCGAAGTAAACCCACGTGGACATGGGGAAAACAACCACACAAAGGATATGGCCCTCTCCAATTGGGGATTGAACCTAGGCTCTTGCTGTGGAAGCCACTGTGCCACCCAACAGTATATTCCCAATTTTTCTCTTTAGTTTGACATTTACTACAACTACTAGTCTGCTCGTAATACTGTTATAAACACATTGTAACTATTCCATTTGTGGAGCCAACTGCATATTTTGGTGCTGCTTTGAGAAAGTTATGAATAAATATGTTCAGGTTGAATGTTTACCAAAACACAGAGTTGGGAGTAAATAATTGGGAGTCCAATAATTTGCCATTTGCCTCAAGTCTGCATTAACATATGCAAAAGTCAGAATTAGATTTTGATTTGTGATAGTATTATGCCTGGTATAGACAAAGTAAAACTGTACTCCCTCAGGAAAAAGGAACATAATGCTCCTACTGCCCCATCATGACCAGAGTCAAGCAAATCTTAACCTTATTAAGTGACCAGTCTAGAGCACTGAGGGGGTTCTAAACCAAAGATCTGACATTTTCCATCGGGGATGTAGACTACTCCAGTAGCCACAAGGGCAAGATTAAGGTGAAACTTCTGAGGAAACAAAGAGGCCTGTATTGAAAAACTTGGCGGTACTGTTTGACTTCTCATTTTGGATAAGGAGTTCTTCAGGCCTCAATGACTCTTCTACACAGAAAAGTGACCCTCAGCCAGGTTGCGTGTCTCCATAGGCAATTCCTCTCACTCATTCTAGCGAGGGAAAACAGGTCAAAGGTTGATAATATTCAGGTTTAAAGCAATTCTTCATTAATATGTTTTAATCTTGAATATTTCAGCTGATAGAGAAGCAGCAGCCAGGCCATGGCTGTAGAAGCTATGGCTACTGCCAAAATAGCCAAAACTGTGAGCCAATAACCCCTAGAAGGAGAGTTGCTACAGCCATTACTATTAACTATTAACTGGAGGTACAGGGCAAAAAGGTAGGAGACACCCCAATACAGTGCCTGCAATGGACACACACAGACACTTTGGAGATGCCAGCTGACCCAACACACGTATTTGGAATGTGGGAGGAAATGGGAGTGCCTGGAAAAAAAAAAAACCACGCAATCATGGATGCACAACCCCCATACAGGAAGCAGTTGGGCTGGGCCTTGGTATTTGGAGCTGTGAGACAGCAGCTCTAACCACTGCACCACAGTCCAGCTGTTGCACAGTAATGAGTGTAGCATAAAATGATTTCACATAACTTCAATATAGGTTCAATATAGGCTACACTCCCTGTATTATACACTCACATTTACATATGCAGTACATTCACATTTATGTTATTTAACAGACGCCCTTATCCAGAGTGACTTACAACTGAAACAGTCTTACAATTCAAGCAATGTTGGATTAAGGAACTTGCTCAAGGACCAAATAGGTGGTCCTGGCATGGCAGAGGTGGGATTTGAACAACGCACACGCACAGCAGTACAGTTTAAAAATTAAATGCTTTATGTGAGTTAAAACAATTACATAGATTTTATTTTAGGATAAATTTAAACCTGGGACACACACAAACTTGGACAATTTGAAAATGTCCTAAATTTTTCAGTTCTAGCCCAATTGAAAAATACATAAGCACAAACACAAATGCTTGGAAATCACTCAAGAATCACAAGGACAGGAAGGGAAGTGCAAACAATTCTTGGACAGGAAGACTACTCAGAAACAAAATAAGCATTCTCCTTGTGAAGGGAAGAAATACACAATATCATCTGCTGATTCCAATATTACTCACAAATGAAAACCTTGTGGAAAGTTGAGGCTCTGATGACTGCAGAACTCCAAAATACACACAGCAATTAAATAAATCTTTATTTGTAAAAGGGAGGAGTTAGTGAAATAACTTTGTTTAATAAAATAAAGTATTTAATAAAGTTTCTGGTTATTGTGAGCGTCAAGAATAATACATGTTCAGAAAAAATGTGTTGTTTCCACAGACTGTGCAAGCAAAAAAAAAAAGAAAAACAAACGGATTCCACTGGCGCATAAATATAGTCAGAATTAATATTTATGGTGTAGCTTTGGAAGAACTCGAGGGAGGGGTTCCTCTCAATTTTTGACAAACTGATATCAATTATGAAGGTAAATTCTCATTGCTTTACAGTTTTGAAATGTCTCATGCCTTCACGTGAATTTGTACCTCAGCCCTCTGATTACCAAAAGGATATAGCCAATGAGTCACATGGGCAACGCATTATTCAAATCTTGCTGACGTACAATTAAATCTTAGATGGCATCTCTACTTTGTGTATGTAACTCACCAGTGCGTGTGCTAAAGTCCTGAGATGCAGTCTCCAGAGAGAAGCTCTGTCCCATGCTCGTGGCCCTTAGGGCCTTGGCTTTCAGCTCTGCCCTAGAAAGGGCACTGAGCAACAACGGTGTCCCACCTGCTCGAGTCTGGTATATCCAGCATATATTTTGAAAGTCTTCTCAATCGTTCGTACTTCTCCCTGTCTTATCGACTGATCCTTACAGTGCTCCCCTTTTCCTTTCAGGGCCTCAAACATTAACATTACCTCCCTTCTTCTTGTATTGGCATTCAGCACTCCTCCCACTGTTATAGCCCACCCCTTTCCTTTTCATTGACCCTCCCGCTCCCTCCCTGATTGCAGAAATAAGCCAGCAGGTCAGCTACAGATGGATGCCTATCATTCCAGGGAGCCAGGGTCAAAATGCAGCATGTGTGTGTGTGTGTGTATGTGTGTGTGTGTGTGGGAAACTGGAAGCAAGATTAATGTTTTTACAGCAGTGAAGAGCAGAAATACACTTAATTAGAACAACATGGCCAACAAAAGGAAAAACGGAGTGGAATTTTAATGATTTCATACCAAGATATTATGCTAGAAAACGTTTCTCTGATCTCAGTCTACAAAATACCATCCAGTTCGTAAAAGTAGCCTTGAAGAAGTATTTTTTTAAAAGTAATACATGCATTCCTTTAGCAGATGCTTATGACTAACAACTGATACAACCTTACAATGTACAGTCCAAGCAATTACAGGGTGTGGATCTTCCTCAATAGCCCTATTTATTAATTTATGTGTTTTGAAAATGTGAGTGACACTGGCTTTACAATTGGTTGCTTATAAGAATGCTTCCAGTTTAAAAACAAGCTTTATCATTGTAAATTGCTGCTGCTGTCTGATTACCTAATACAATAAATAAAGTATTCTCAGTGTAATAATGAGAATACAAATACTCTGAATATAGGCGGCTGCCAAATACTACAAACTTAAAATGGCATAGTTTATTTCTTTGTTTTGACTAGACTACACCACTGACTTGCATTGCATTATCTAGTTCACATCTATCCTCCACTTCAAACCACAAATATTCCCATAAATAAAACAATTGTGTGCCTCCTAGAAGGAAATGGAGAATAAAATCCTGTAGTGGTCTATGACTGGAATTCAAATTATGCAACCTTCAGTAGAGCCCATTAGTGGAAATGGCGTACATCTTAAACAGTTATGAATATCACATTCTAATGTGCATACCTGTTTCCATGTAACATGTATTTCACCATACATAATACATAAAGGTTTCCCTTCCACAAGACATGCTAGATAACTAACCAAGCAATCACACTGTACATGGGTATGAGTTCTATATTATCTCATCAGTTCTGTGGTTTGTTAGAAGCACTTTACGGACCAACTAATTATTCTGAACTAAATGCTATCACACTTCTGTTTAACGGCCAGCACTTTCTAAAATCAATCTGTGCTCAGGTGAAGATCAGCATGGCTATTTGAATCTGCCCCTGAAAATAGAGCAAGGCATCTAACACATCTGACTGCAGTACTGGCAAACAAGAAGAGAGTGGGTGCATGGGCGAACGATTAGACCTCCCAAAAACAAGAGCAGCAAAATGCCAAAGCCAGTCTATGTCTAAAGGTGTCATACTCAAATATCACAAATTACTATTTCCGAGTTTGTGCTGCACAAATATTCCTAATTCTGGTCATTATTTTTCGCTTCCTCAATGAAACGAAAAACTATCAGCTTAAACTGTGAACCTGTTACACAACCAACATAATTTAATCAGCAACTGTTGATTTGATTAACTGGCAGAAACTCTCCCATTTCTATGCGTAGTTGCTGTACCATAGATATTTATTTCCGCACTACTTGCGTTTATATGTGGCATTACCACACAATTCATTCATCCACTTAAACTGGACTTGCAAGCATGGCAAACTACCTCTACTTTCGACGCAGCAATAGGTTTTGTACATTTTTAGGCTGGCTGCCTGCTTTATACTGCATGCAAAATAAATAAACAGCATTTCTCTGCTTTCTTACAACTGTCTGTCTGCATCCTGTCACAACGAGGGAAGTATTTCTCATCCAGAATGCTTAAACTGGTTGAATATGCTCATCCATCAATTTATTAGGTTCCACTTACCATACAGATGCACTCTGTATTGCTTTCTAATTTCAGACTAGTCCATCTGATTCCCCACATACTTTGTTAGGACCCCTTTTCTGTTCTCTGTTCTCAGGACCACCATAAGACAACAACAGATCAGGTTCTATTTGATGGTGGAACATTCTATGTGGAGACTCAACATTAAATCAGCTCAAATAGAGATCTCCAATTTGGTTGATCAAGCATCTGAAAGCTTACACATTACATACAAAAACAAATCAAACCCAGAACTCTGACCTTGAAAAACAAAAGGACTTAACAGAATTTCGTTGCTAATGCAGGCAGCATACAAAAAGCAAAGCCACTCATAAGCGAGCTGCAGTCCTATTTCTGTGTCCCAGTTACAGCGTCTACACTGGGGCATTGATCTAAGCACGTACAGCCTGCTGGAGCTCAAAACCTGCTGCTGCGACCTTGAAAACTGTTAAAGAACACATTAGCACAGCAGCTGGAGCTCATTTGCTTGAATTTACATTAGAGGAGTTTGGTCAAACACAGAAATTCATAACCGAAGTCAAGTTTGGCACCCAAAGATTTCTTTGTACATGCCAAATCATACACTATTAACAAACTGTGCATACAGCTGCCAGATTAGCACTGCACAGACTGCATGTCAATCACCACAGTCATACCACAGTAAACAAAAATCAAGCTCCAGATAAACACCAGTTACCTCTCTTTAAAGGTTTTATAGGAAAACAAGACTTTTCCAAGTGCTAATTACAAATTTCGTGTATACGCAGCCTGACAAGCATATTTATATATAAGCAATAAATACAATATTTGAACCAATTGTACATAGTTTCATACAGCAAAATTCTAAAGTTTAAAAAAAAAATCATTTTTATAAAAACATTCGGAAATTGACATTCACAAACTTCTAAGTACAGTGAAATTTACCAACTGGTCCTCCATATCATAAAAAAAACCAAAAAAAAAAAACCTTACATTTTCCCAGATAGTGAGCTGAAATAGATGCTGCTTTGTATTGACCAATGCAAAAACAAAAAAAAAAAAACCCTGAAAAGACTGTCACTATGTCACAATACACCAAAACAATTACATAATCCATGTTTTGATTGCCTTTATATTTCCAATGAGACGTTCCAATAAGCAAACCAATATGCTCAATGTGTAACCAAGGTCAATCTAGACCATAAACAGTCCTCCACAGCTATTCAGTGACAATAAGCAAATACAAACAGAGAACATGCTTTGTAAAGCAATTGCTTACCACGATTTTCCATCACAGAACTTGACACAAAGCACGGAGAAGTTCCTGTGGATAGAAAAGGATAGGTCAAAATGGTTTCATCAGACAGCGCATAAGTGTTAAAATTAATTATGCTTGTTACTATGGCTGGTCTTGGACCCCTACAGTAAACAGCCAAAAGTATATGGACACACAAAGATTACATCTATACATGCTTATTTAACCTCACATTGTGCGTAAAACATTTCTTTATGAATCTCACTGAGCATGCTGAAACAGAGATGGAATTTATCCATCGTCTTCCACCAAACCAACGTTTAAGAATTGTTTACACCTCAGCAAAGGCTTATTGATGCACATCCCAGTCTTTGGTTTGTGCGTTCTTGTTACACCATGAAAACACAATCTAATTCTGATTAACAAATGTGCTGATGTTGTTTCCAACAAATTCTGAAACTGATAATTGTGTGACATTCTTCAGCCCTTATAAGTCTCCTTTTGTGAACTACTATGGTGCATCACTTTGATGATGTTCGGCCTGAAGTTCTGCACCCTTGATCCCAGAGCTGCATTGTCATGACGTTACCTTTTCACACATGCATAAGCCTGTTCTGCAAACACGGTGTTTATAACAATAGTAACAACTTATTCCGTTTTCTCTCAGAGATCTTCAATTTGTACAAACTGCAGCTTTCACACTTAGCTGTTCTTTCAGCACCAATTACAAGTCCTCATAACGTTACTCAGACAACATGAAAACCCATACTCCTCCCTCCCCTCTTTTTTCATAATGAAAAAAATTGCATTATGGTCATGAGAACCTATAGTGACTAGTGATATTTCCCTTGAGTCTATTTATTATTTTATTTACAACCCCAAAATAAAATAAAAAATAGAACAGTATGAGTGCAGTATCTTACATTTACAATCAATTTTATTTAATTACAGACAGCAAGAATCCAAGACATTACAGGTTTTATATTGCCAACTTTAATTTGTTAATAAACATGTGTATCTGCATTTCAGGCCGGCAACACATTCTAACAAAAGCAGGTAGGGGTAGAATAGGAGCATATATCAACGTGTAATGTTGCCATTCCTTCTCACAATACTTGAAAGATGTTCTGGCACCAAGAATACCAAGCAATTAAGTGTTTTAGATGTTTATTTGCCCCACTCTTCCTGCAAACACCTCTTGAGGTGCACAGCATTATGAGGTTTTCATTGTAGTATTTTTCTTTCAGGGTTGTGGATAGTAATTATGTACATAAATTATGAATGATTATGTACAAATGAAATGTATCAGTGAAAAGCTAAAAAGTAAAAATAGGCAAAAGACCCCCAAGTTTGTTAATAAATGTGTGAAAATTTTTTTTTAATAATCTTCCTAAAAATACTTAAAACAATGTTCCTAAAATAAAGATTGTTAGGGATTAGCATATTTCCCCCTCTATAGTACATATCATTAAACGATTCAAGGAATCCAGAGGAATTTCAGTGAGTAAAGGGCAAAGGTGTAAGTCTAAGCCGAACTCTTGATCCCTTGATGGCACTGCATCAAGAAACTTCATTAAAAACTGCTTAAATAAAGACATGAGTATGACAATGGAGTTTCAATTTCAAATACCACTTAAATCATTACTGTGTGAAAAAAGAAGTTTTATTTAACCGTGTCTAGAAGCGGCATCAACATATAACTATTGTTAATATTGTTGACTATTCATCTGGCTAATCTTCAGTATTATTCGTAATATTGTCTAATCAATGCATTTTTGGCTTCCAGATGTATTGGGTCAATCATACTATCCTCTTCCATGATGCAACTTTTCCATACAGAGGGTCATGACAGAATGTTACTCTATTTTCTACACTCATTGTGAATATCCATAACTTAATATAGATACTGTGGGTTTTTTTTTTGTATTGCTGTTTATACTTGCATTACAGTAGCATAAAAAGACTGTGGCTGTACTGTCTGGTTAACATGTTTGAAATCACTTCCTTTAGGTAAGTTAATGTTTTTCAGACCTGAAAAGCAGAAATTGATGTATATTGAAAGCACATTGACCAAACGAAACATAAGATGCATTGGGTTTATTCTGTCTGCAATAAAATAAAATAAAAATTGTTAAGTCACACTACAATTTGTAATTATTTTAATTTTATGCACTGTCTGAAAAACGTTTCCTGATTTGAACATGTACAGTTGGTACAGAAAGACTCCTTTGGATTTTTGACTCTTTTATTGCAGCCATTTGCTAAAATCAAAAAAGTTCATTTTATTTCTCATTAATGTACACAGCATCCCATCTTGACCGAATTTTTTTTTTTGCTAATTTATGAAAAAAGATAAACTGAAATATCTCACGCTCGTAAGTATTCAGACCCTTTGCTGTGACACTCATATTTAACTCACAAGCTGTCCATTTCTTCTTATCCTTCTTGAGATG
>JAUZSU010178440.1:0-12707 GCA_034780255.1 Parotocinclus maculicauda | reverse complement strand
TGGACGTGTGATGAGTGGTCAACTGTCCTCTTTTCTGATGAGTCACGGTTCAGTTTGCAGCCTGACAATCATCGTGTCCTGATCTGGCGTGAACGAGGAAAAAAGGAGAATCCACGTTTAATGAGAGAAAGGGACTTTAGTGGAATTTCTTAGAATTTTTAAGACCGTATTTGTTAAAGCTAATGGATGTTAGATAGTGGTTAAAGGCACATACCTGTAGAGATATTCATCTTATACCTCTGTGTTGGTGTCCTCCTCTCAGTATTTGGTCAGTCAGGTGCAGAAGTGCAGTGTCATATCTTAATTTAAACCTCATGGTTGATTTTCATTGGTTCTTGATGTATCCTTCCTCTTAGCAGATCCTGCCAACGCCTTCAGGAAGTCCATCATCACAGATATCATGACAGCCGTGGGCGACGCTGCGTCCATACCCTGCCTGGCCACCGACCCCGGCATGGTTGACCTGCGGCTGGAGACGTGCGATGGACACCAACTGCCCATCGGGATGAGATACAGTGCCAGTACTGAGACAGGCATTTCTGTGACCAGTGTACAGGTTGCTTATGAAGGATGCTACGTCTGTGTTGGGATGCTGCATGGAAAGGTGGCCCGGTCAAGGGAATACCAGTTGAATGTGAGACTGGGTAAGACAGACAGAGAGAGAAAAAGAAAGTTTTATTGCCTCTGCCACTTTATTAAGTACACCATTTTCATACCTGGCTGAACCCCCTGACACATTTAGCTGATTTGAGTGAATCTGCACTGCAAATTCTTGTCAAGCAGACAAATTGATTTGTACTCACATATTATAGTATGTTTTAATTAATTGTAATTACAATGAGACCCAGTTAGACCAGTGATTCACTGTATGAACTGGCTCAGTTCCAGATGCACCACCTCGTATAGTGCTTCAGGAGCGCAACAGAGTGCTGCTGACCCAGGGCCAGAGGCTAACGCTTACCTGCTCCACCTCCAACGTCAACAGTGACATCAAGATTACCTGGTACCCACCGAATGGAGTGGTAAGACTCTTCTTCCGTATCCCACACCACTTGCCTGCATGTAATGAAGCGTTTCCATAGGAACTGCACAATGGCATTAATTAATACCTCACAGTTAAGTGACTAGCCTTAATTCACCTTTGCTCATGTACATGTATGCGCCATTTAACATCCGCAATATGTTCTGTGAAATAGGCCGTTGATCAAATGGAGGTTGATCTGGATTTTTTTCTTCTGCACCTCTTGCACTTTAGTCATCAAATCCACTGTTGAATTGCTTAAATACATGCCAATATACAGAGAAAGCACAAACACTGTAGAACCAATATATGCATGATGGAATATAAATTATTAAGTATCTCACGGGCTGCACACAACCAAGAGGGAATGAGTCCACCTGAAGAAACCATTGTTTCCAGCAAAGGCAATTCAGTATCACATTGTAAACATTAACCCTTCAAGCAGAGTACCAAACCTAATAATATCTAAAAGTGTCAGTGTGCAACACAGACAGTAACGTAGTTCCTAATTGTGCAAGTAGTTATATGCAAAGTAACACAATATTCATATACAATTTAAACAAAACATTAAAGTATGACATAAATAATATTTATGCCAGTTAAAATACACATGCTAAACTTTTAAAATTTGACAAGCTGTTTACAGCCGCAACATCCAGGTTAAGCCAGATCTTTATTTTCTATTATAGTTTATCATTTTAGGACCTCGGTAGTTAAAGAGAACAGGATGTTGTTCAGATTACCTGTAATTGAACTTCAATGCCTACTCGAAGAAGATCTGAATAACACACAAAGCATTCCAGTTTTAATATGGTAGTCCCAAGCACATTGATTAATCATTTACAGTCCAGACTGGATGTACAATTCCGGCATAAAGGCCAGTTAGGGGTGTGGGTTTAAACTTTTCTGCTCTATAAAAATTCACATAAAATTAATCCATCTGTTCTTATGCTGTTTATGGCATTAACCACAACATACATGTAGCTGAAGAAACTTGGAAAGAAATACAGTATAATAGCCAAAAGACACACAAAAGATAAACTGGATAAAATGATGCAGTGGCAGTGAGCATCAATATTTACAAATGAGACAAATATTTAATTTCATATTCCAGTTTTCAGGACATGCTCAAGTCCTGGAGGGCTGTACGGTAACACATTGATAAGCGCTGTAGTCTCATAGAGTTCCATTCCCAGTCCGAACTCATGCAGGATTTTCCTTCAGCTCCTCCAGTTTCTTCCCAAGTCTCAAATTCATGTATTAGGTCAGCTGGTATCTCTGAAGTCTCCCAAAGTGCGAATGTGAGTGTGAGTGTCTGTACATGTACCTTGTGATGTTTTGGCAACTTGGATGCTTTCCACTTTCCACCCTGGCCTATCAGTTAGGGCCAGTCTTCTCATGACCCTGAAGGAAATAAAATAATGTATGATTAATAAAAGAGTAAATCTTTGATTAACAGGTACAAAAAACAATATTGCCGGTTCTACAGGTTTAGGTTCTACTGATTTTTATTTAAGTTTTTTAGTTTAGGTAGACAATATCAGCAGTAGAGATTACTTATGGCCAGTAGTAACTGTTTGAAGTTTGGTGTTCCAAGTCCACTGCTTTAGTGCATTAAGCCACATTAATTCAATTAAATTCAATAAAAAAAATTTTATATAGAATTTTTTACAATGGTTCATTGTCTTAAAGCAGCTTTACAGTCTTATATTATCTTAAAAGGCCAATCCCAAATTGAGCAAGCCTAGGGTGACAGTGGCCCATCCTCCATGGGTGGCCTAGATGTTAATTAAATAAATACTTAAAAGTATATTAAGTTATAGCAAAATTAATTAAATAATAATTTAAATCAATAAAAAATCAATTAAAACAATTTGAATTAGTAATAAAAAAAATTATAAAGCAAAATAGATTATAAAATGTGTCCTCAGTGGGAAGTCCTTGGAAGCACATCGTCGTTACTGCACTTTGGTGGGACTGGGTTCTGTTGATGAAGACCAGAAGAGTGATGCTGAGGTGGAAGAACATCTAAGTGTGTGGTGCTGGAACTGGTACAGGAACATCAGCTCTGAGAGAAAAGAGGAAATGTAGTTACTGATGGGTTAGGAGCACAGAGTCTATTATCCATTACTGATCTTTTTTGCTTATAATATGTTTAAAAGCAAAGGCTTAGTGTAAAAATGATTACTTTAGAAGTTGTAATGTTACAAAAATATATGCTTTATATCTTAATATTTGGTACATTCGCCAATTTGGTATGGAAATTTGGAATCCATAAAACCAGAATCGATAAGCAGAATCGAAAACAAAATCACTAAACGCATAAACTAATGGCTAATGGCTTTCAAAACCATATTCACACAATGAATGTCCTGTCAAATGTTTTGTTACACTATCCCAAAGTCTCCTTAGTGCATTAATATGATCTCCTTTCCGATTCTGGGCTTTCTATCCCATTTCTTCACAGGAAACATCCGTACAACCAAGCTCTCATCTTTTGACTGAACCTGTAATGCACGTCCGCACAGCCACCCTCCAAAAAGCTTCAGTGACGACACGTGATTCCGGAAACTACCGTTGTGAAGCAGAGAACTATAGAGGGATCAGTTCGGCGTTCGTATGGGTGGATGTCTACAGTAAGATCTCCTGTCTTATGGAATATACAGTACATACAGTTTAGTTCAGGTTTAGTTTAGCGCTTTAATGCTGCAGAAAGAGACCACTAGTGAAAATCTTGTATTGAATGTTTTCCCTAACAACAGGTATGGCTGCACAATGCATGTTTGGGCGATGTCAGGTTGCATATCTTTTTGTGGTCCAACATGATTATTACAAATATTGCTAAGGTTATTAAAGTATTTATACCAGATATTACCTTGCCAGATACTAAAGCTGAAATGTTTTGTAATCACAGACGTAACAGCACAGCCTCTTGTGCAAAACATTTTCTTAAATACAGAGTATAAAAACGAGCACCTGGTTAATGTTAAACTCTATGATTTGCAGCTGTCCAGGTGACAAAGAGTAGATTTGTTACGAGGCTTACCTTAAACTCCTGGTCTGCTCGCGGCTAGCCCCAGCAACTGTTACAGAGCGTCCGGTGACGCCGATTATATTCGGTGTAATTGACGACGTGATATCGAACACCTGGCATCTCTACTATAACAGTACGAGCACCAGCGTTGTTCAGTGCCACGTCGTCACACATACACGCAGTACGCTCGGTCTTCCATTCGCTTAGTTACGTTATCTAGACCGCTTGCAAATATTTATAACCAGTCGGTAAAGTCCCGGGGCTTATAGTGCTGATGGACGTGTACGGGGGAAACCCCGGAGGTATTTTCTGGTTCAGGGACGGAATAAGGGTTTCTCTTCCCCGTCCTACGTCGACTGGTAAGCCAAGTCACTCCGGTTGGCTGCGCGACTCAATTTGAGACACCTTGCGCACTCGAGTTTGGGCTCGCCCCCTGGCGTCCCAGAGCTCCTCCGCGCTCCTTGATTGCACGTCTGTCCTCTGCCGTATCGGCGCACATAGTCGCGTTGTTCGCGTCAGCTGTGGGTGCCATTCCCATTCGGGACGCATCACAGCTGAGTGAATCTTTCCCTTTTTGTTTTTGTAGTCTAAAGAGCCTTTTGCTCTGCCTTTTTAGTCCGCCATTCTTATTAAACGTTGTGAGGTTCCTTCATTCCAGCATCCTTGGGTCCTTAACACATATCGTAACAAGATTAGTAAAATGTTGATGATTTGAAAAAGGTTTTGATACATTTCAGTATTTAGCAGTATTATGTATTTTACCAGTTTTGCTGTATTGACAGTGTCACAAGCTGAACCTTTTTGGAAATGTGATGTGTTCTTCTTGGAGCATGATTTCTCAGTATTCCAGAGAGCTTTATGTGATAAGCATGAATGCTTGACTTTCTGTTTTCAAGTGCCCCCATAAATGCTCAGTGTGGTCTAGGTCAGGTGATTATGGAGTCAGTACAAGTCAATTATAGTCTTTGGTTTTCAAGAAGATGTTGCCAAGATTTGAGGTGTGTTTTTGGATAATTAGCCTGACCCAGAATGAATTCAGAAAAATCCAAACAAGCATTGTCAGTAGTGCTCTCACACATTTACCTTCACCTTTGTAATCTACCTCAAATATATTGTTATAACAGAGTCAGTTCATGGGTTTCCACACTTGGACCATAAAAAATGTTTATAATGTGTGTGTTAGGCAAAGGATTTATTAACCTGACCCATGTTGAAGAGAGGACCTGGAGAGTGCGAGAAGGAGAGAGTCTGTCTCTGTTTGTTGAAATGGAAGCTTATCCTAAACCGCACATTATTGCTTGGAGCTACAACAGACAGAATCTTACAAACACAACCGACCATGTTATCACCACACTATCAAATGACCACAGGTATGTACACACGTGTAGCTATTTACAAATGTCTTGTACTGAAGCCTTTGTTGACCAGTGTTATGTACTCACTGAGAATAAAACGCACCAAAAAGAGTTGTATCCTGTGGCACATTTGATCACTGATGTTGCAGCTGGGCCTGTAGATCCTGCACGCTCATAGGTCGTCAAAAGTAATGCCCCAGCTGGTCTCATAAATGCTCGATTGGCGAGAAATTTGGCAACCAGGCAGGCCAATCTGGTAGGGACATTCCTATTTAAACCTGGCTGTGTGTGTGTGAGGATTGTCCTGAAAAATGTCAGTTGGAAGCCCTGACATGCGAGCCGACACATCGCTGATCTGTTAGCGTCCCTCGTATCACTACTAGTCGTTTGCGATGGCTTGCTAGATCATCACAGTAGTAGCATTTGGGACAGTGAGGTCTACAACAGTCTACACAGGCAAGATAAAAGCTCTTACCATTACGCGTGTATACTCAAACCCAACCTTTATTGGATCCCAAACAGAATTAATCACTAAAGACAATACAGGTCCAGTCCATAGCAGTTCAGATTTCTTGTTCTTGAAACTGCTGCCAATGAAGGCATCAATCTGACATTTCTGTCTAGGTGTGTTATTTTTTATCTGGAGTGAAGCACTACTACAGATCTTTTTCTCCCCCAACAGTTATCGCACACAGTTAAAGCTGGTGCGCTTAAAAGTCTCAGAGAGTGGTGTGTACACCTTGGTGGCCTCCAATGGCGACGCGACTGTCTACCAAACTTTTGAAGTTTATGTGCTGAGTAAGTAATTGCGCTCATTTAAATAAATATTTGACTATTCTTTTATGTCAGAGGTACCAAAATCATAGATGTACAGTTAATTGTAGATGTATTTGGTATGCAAAACAGCACAGACGTTAACACAAATACAAGCTATCCATACAGATATTCCCTTGCCACACCTTCCATTGCTGTGATTTTGAATGTTACGCAAAGTCAATATTTACATTTACGTTATTTAGCAGACACCCTTATCCAAAGCGACTTACAATTAATACAGTCTTACAATCCAAGCTATTGTGGGTTAAGGGCCTTGCTCAGGGACCCAACTGTGGCAGAGGTGGGATTTGAACCGTCGACCTTCTGGACCTTCTGGTCCATAGTCCAGTACCTTAACCACTAGGCCACCACAGTCCCAAGCTTTATTTCTGGACACAGGAGAATACTTGTGGAGATGCTGGGGAATGAACCCAGGACCTCAGGCAGGCAAAGCATGAATAAACAGAAGATTATGTGCCATTTTTACAAGTATACACTGCTCACTAAAATTAGGGGGTATTTCACAAATTTTTGTGAGCAGTAAACAATCTGGTCTAACTTTGTCAATGATTGCTTAGTTTGGGAACTTTATTGTTCAAAACAAAAACTTCCCAATAACATTATTAAGGTGGCAAACAAATTGGTACTGTTCCATCTCTTTAAAATGACATATTTATTAGTACTATTACTCAACATTGGAAGTGGAAATAAGTTTGCCAGACCATCCAGTTAATTTTGAGTTTCAGCTTCTTCCTTCTGGATGTAGATTTATGCTCCCAATGGTGAAAAGCAACAGATGGAAGAACTTGTTTATATCCTGGGGTATAGAACTATTAAATTTGTGATTCAATATGTATTTTCTGCATTTAATACAGAAACATTATTATGTGTGTTTTGAAGATGCTGATGGTGTGTTTTTTGTGTGATATGTTTTTTTATACCTGGCTTCAAAAACTTTCCCTTGGGGACATAAAACTGAACTGAATTAAAATAGAACTGAAACTGAACTGAACTGGCTTTATTTAGGAGTCGTAAGGAGGTACATACCTCCTATTCGTGAAAATACTGTGCTATTTTGAACCCAGAATGACTGGTGTTAAGTGTGCAAGCAGTGATCATCTGGCTAAAAAGCAGCAACCCATAACAACAGACACAGCTGTGTCTCAATTCAGGAGGCGGGATACACTTTCTACAAACGTGTAACCTTTAAAGGATGCAGCCCCTATATTGGAACGCAGCCGAGATCAGGTGCTTATGATCGATGGATGCTTAGGCTAACTTTTGCATATGCAAACCCACACTCAGAACAGAACTATGGGACTTATTGTAAATAGGTTAAGTGTTTTCTCTAAAGTCTGTGTACACCCTGTAATGTATGCCGCCCATGGTGCTGGATAAGGCCCCAGTCTCAATGACCCTGAATTGCATCAGGAATAACAATCAATCATATATATGAATTGCAATCATATAACACCCTTATCCAGAGTGACTTACAGTTGATACATTCTTGTGGACCAAACAATTGTGGGTTAATGGCCTTGTTCAAACACCCAACAGTGGCAACTTGGCAAAGGTTAGATTTGAACCCTGGACTTTCTGGTCCATAGTCCATTGGTTCCTTTACGACTTGTATAGTCCTTAATCACTAGGCTACCACTGTCTACAGAACCTTTAAATTATCTGACATTTACATGAAGCTTACAAAGCATTTTAAAAGGATTTGTTTATCAAGCCACAGTAATCAAAATTGTCTGGAGGAAATTCAGTTCTGTTGATCAGCAGCTCGAGAGCAGTTGTCCTACAAAGACTGTACAATGCTGACAAGGTGAAGATTCTAAGACTAAGAGCAAAATTTGAGTAATCTCAGAAAAACCAAAGAGTTTAAATGTAACACGGCACTCTTAAGGCATTACAGAAACAAAGATTGGAGTGTGCCTTTTGGACTGGGGAGCTGGAAAATGGAGATTCATCATCTGGCATGGCAGGAGTGTTGGACTGGTGTTTCATAAAGAGTGCTCAACCTTCTCCCAGTTAATTTGAGGATAACCTCCAGACAAAATTTCCCATGACTCTTCCTCTCGGCAACCCAGAGTTAAAATGGCTAAAAGAATTTGATTTATTTTGTATATTTATGTAATATACAGAGAAATAATAAAATGATGTTCAGACTAACCAGCTGGCATAGTCATTGTGCTTTTGTATAATGTGACCCATGTGGCAAGTCAAATGACTGTAGAATTTAGAATATAGTATATTAGTAATATACTATAGCATATTAATATATAGTATATTATAGTATAATATTATCTTTAAATCCCATAAGACAATGAATAATCTGACCTCTCAATCTGATGTGCTGGGCTCCAACAGTTTAGGATACAAATAAACTTAAACATTTGATGAGGACAGATCTGCATGTGACCTTTAATCAGAATGATATAAAAAAATCCATCAGGAAATATTATTTCAGTATTGTGTTATTAACCTTAAAACCTCACTTGTCAATGAGAAGGACAAAAGAAGTAGGCAGGAAGAGTAATGCTGCTACACTGAATGGTAAAATGGATTTGGAAAGAAACGTCTTCAATATCATACAGGGCATAACCGAATTTCCTGCTGGTGGGCAAGAGAGAATGAGCGAGAGAAGAAGAGATATGGACTGTTCATCTGTCTTTCTGCCCTGTTGAGAAACAGATCGACCAGAACTGAGAACAAATATCTGTCTTCCAGAGGTGTGCAGCTCTGCTTGAACTGCACATACCCAGTCTCTCCTGCTTTTTCTTTGCAAGTTGCCTTGCAAAATCAAAAATTTCTATAACATTTGCATCTAAACAGCCTACAGTAACTGGGTTGAACTGCCATATACAGTCATGGCCGAAATTGTTGGCACCCCTGAATTTTTTTCTGTAAATTATCTCAGAAATGTATTGCAATTACATGTTTTATAACACACATTTTTTTTTTCTTTGTGTGTATTGAAACAACACATAAAAACAGAAAAAAGCCAAATGTGATATAGTTTCATGCAAAACTGGGCTCGACAAAATTGTTGGAACATTTCCAAAATTGTGGGTAAAGGAAAGTAACAGGTGTGGAAAATATAAAAATCACTTCTGAAACCAGATAAAAAGGGGAGAAGTTGACTTAATATATGCATTGTGTGTCTGTGTGCCACACTAAGCATGGAGAACAGAAAGAGGAGAAGAGAACTGTCTGAGGACTTGAGAACCAAAATTGTAGACAAACATCAAAAATCCCAAGGTTACAAGTCCATCTCCAGAGATCTAGATGTTCCTTTGTCCACAGTGTGCAACAATCAAGAAGTTTACAGCTCATGACACTGTAGCTAATCTCCCTGGATGTGGACTGAAGAGAAAAATTGATGAAAGGTTGTAATGCAGGATAGTCCGGATGGTGGATAAGCAGCCTTAATCACGTTTCAAAGAAATTCAAGCTGTCCTGTAGGCTCAGGGTGTATCAGTGTCAGCGCAAACTATCTGTTGACATTAGAATGAAATGAAACGCTATGGCAGGAGACCAAGGAAGACACAGAGACATAAAAAAGCTAGACTGCAGTTTGCCAAAATGTGTGCAAGTAAGCTAAAAACCTTCTGGCAAAACGTCAGACGAGACCAAGATAGAGCTTTTTGGTAAAGCACATTATTCGACTGCAAGGCCTACAAAAAAAAGAACACAGTACCTACAGTCTAATATGGTGGAGGTTCTAATATGTTTTGTGGTTGTTTTGCTGCCTCTGGTGCTTGGTTCCTTGACTGTGTGCAATTCATCATGTCATTGAAATGAACCTTTGTCTGTTTCTGTTACAGAATTGTTGATTCCCAAAGATTCATGAAAATGGCCTTTTTGTTAAGTAGCTTAATCTCACATTTAGGATGAGAGAAACCTTAATTTAACATTATGAGGAAAATTATCATTTAAGTAAGTACGTTTTTTTAAAGAACAATTGGTTTTTCAACTCTAATCAAATCACATAATTTATAATTAACATAGTAAACCACAAGAAAATCTTTTAAATGAACTGTTACTGAAGGAAGCTCCAAATCTTTGAATAATCAATTTAAAAGTTCTTTTAAAAGTTCACATTAATATTTAGGAACTGGTCATCCATCACTGTATGCTTCGTTGGGTTATAAACATGGGATTACAGAGGCCAAATTCCAGATCTTGTAATGATTTTATAACTAGTGATACAGGTTGTGATATGGTATGATTGAGAGGGTGATGCTTAAGAAATAAGTAGCTCTCATTTTTTCCATATGCCCCACTGGCACCAGTAGCTATTATTGTGAAGTACTTTCTGTTTTGTGTGTATTTGTGTCTCTTATATGTGTATTCTGTCATCACAGAAAGGATGTTCTGGGATGCTTAAGGGGGATTTGAGACAGTCACGTGTCAACATCACTGTGGAACACTACCAGAGGATTTTCTGCTCAAACATGATGAAGACCAACGAGGAGATAATCATCAAAGGCCTTACTGGACAAACGCAAGACCTCTTCATAGAGAACAGTTAGTATATTTGCACCATTTTATGTAGCTAATAATTCAAAGCAAATGAAAAGTCAAAGAAAGTTTGATTTTAAAGTTCGATTACGCAAGCGAGATGCAAAGTCAATGATAATGATGGAGTAGTAAATGATATATTCTTGGGGGTGAACAGAAGCATGTCAAACTGGATGAGAGTGGCACACCATTGACTGATCAGTAGGGTGCATGGTCACCCAAGAGTGCCAAAACACACTGACAGTGATGGGGCATGGACAGGATCAGATTGTTCAGCAGTTCTTGCTGGATCCTCTTTGTATTCATTGTGTAAAATTCCCTAAGTTTTATGAGCTGTGTAGAATATGCTGTTAAAATGATAATGATGTTAATTCAGTACACATAATAATGGCATGTAATGAAGTTTGGCCATCTTGTGGGTTAGTATTTGGTAGAACCCAATTGGCCGAAATTATAGTTAGGCTCTTAAGCACATAGTGAAGTCTCGCCGTTGCTTGGTACAGGTTAATTTGATGGTTCAGGGTAGACAATTAGTCTCCCAGACTTAAGTAATATTATAATTAAAATGTCTAGTGTTTGCTGTTACACTGGGATTCTTCCAGACCAATCCACCCCAGTCACGGAACCTAACACTTTAACATGGACTTTCTTCTAGTTCTTTTATGTGGGCTGGCTGGATTCTCTGACTTTTATAAACCTGCCTGGCTACAGCACATTCTGGAGTGGCAGGACCAACAACTGGGTTGTTTTGGGAAAGAAGGTAAGCTGATATTCTAAAGAATGTTCTCCAAGCATAATTTTGAGACCATTTTTGTAATTGTATTGTCTGTTCTTGTTCCAGAAGATTACACAGAAATGTTTGAGGAATATTTGAATACACCCCACAAAAGAGTGAAGCGGCGGGAGAAAACTTTAAAAGGTGATGTTTGTACCCCAGCCCCTTTCTCCACAACACAGTACTTTGTTTCCTTTTTGGCCTCCATAGTGTGCACAGACTGTCCTTCATATACAATCTATACAAAGACTTTGGCAAATACACAAACAACCACCTGACACCTACACTAAATTTGAAAATGACAATTCTAAAAAGATTAACAACTTTTTTTTTAACAGATGGATGCTCAAGTCATACGACGGGTGTTGCTGTTAGTGCGCTGGGTGGTTACCTCAACTTCTACCTCTCCGAACAAGACATTACAAAAAGACCACTGATGTAATTTCCTGCAATGGACCACTGTGTAAAATTATAATATTGCAGTCACTGAGAAAAAAAGGCTTTTATTTTACAGAAAAATAAACAGTATGCATATTTTAGGTCAGAAAGAGTTACATATTTAACAGAAATAGAAATAAATAATTATTTAAATGTGGTTCAGAAGCCATTTTGTAATAATTGGAATGTGTGACCTATAAGTGTTCTTAATAACTCAGTTTTGTCTGTTTACCAGTAACAGGTTTCTGTCAGGAAGAACACAGTGACTCGAATCATACTGTATGTTTTGTACTATGATAGGGAGAATAGAGAATAAGAGAATAGTAATATTAATCACGACATATGATTTGACATCCTGACATGTTTTTCCAGATGATGAGCTCACTAGTCATTCCAGCCGATAACTTCATAGAACAGGGCCTTTAACATACGTGCCTCGTATGTAACGGTGTTCTTTCCAATGTGAGCATGTTCCTCTTCGAGTGGCTGCTCAATGACAGCTGGTATGTCTTTTCCATAAACTTAGGGAAGAGAAAGAAAATGTATTTAGTCACACACCATATTGACAAACATTGTAAATGTGTTTGCCTTTAAATAAAGTTTATAATGCATAAAATATTTTATACCAGCATATATTTTGTATTCATAGTCGAATCATCGCGTTCGATTTGGTCCTAATAACCGGCTGGTCCGATTAAACGAACATGCCCTATGTTACAAGACAGGACGTGCTATGTAACATAT
>JAUZSU010178439.1:0-24431 GCA_034780255.1 Parotocinclus maculicauda | reverse complement strand
AATGAGCGAATCATTTTATGATGTAGGCCGAAATTGAGCTTCCCCTCCTTGAAAGACCAGCATCCGCCACTGATCTACAGTATACGTGCGTGTGTGTGTGTGTGTGTGTGTGTGTGTGTGTGTGAGAGAGAGAGAGAGAGAGAAAAAAAAATATCAACCAACAGACCCATAGGCTATAATTACCACTCTGAGTGCCAACCTCAACCATTGTGGCTACATAAAACACACTCATTAAAACTACCTGTTGACATACTGTTTGGCAAAGAAAGATGAAACCTAAATATAATATATAGGATTCATTTAGACATTAGGACATTATTTAAGTTTTCATAAATGAAGAACATGGACAATATTCATACTGTTTACTTATAACATCACATAAGCCAAATTTGCCAAATTTGAAGCAATAATGGTAGCTGAGTGTCACCATTTATCTCTATTCTGTAGACCCCAGGCACTGGACAGAGGGTCATGTGCGAGAATGGCTGTTGTGGACAGTGAATGAATTCAGCCTAAAGAATGTGGACTTCCTTAAGTTCTGCATGAATGGGGCCAGCCTTTGCTCCCTTGGAAAAGATCGCTTTCTAGACCTTGCACCCGACTTTGAGGGGGACATCCTATGGGAGCACTTAGAGATGCTACAGAAAGGTAAGCCCACCGGTTAAATATGTTTCTAAAGCACTAATTCTGTCTATGTAGTACATTTTGAATTCCTAATGATTCCTTATTGAGAACTTAATAAAGCAGCCATAACACATTACAGGCCAGATAAATGGAATTTGTGATATATAACATTTTAGGTATCATGTGTCCTGTGTTATATATTAGTTCGGTTCTACATGCTTGACTGTAGACAAGACACACTTGCCTTTGTACTCCTCATGTGGTTGTCGCCACACACACTTGACACCATCTGAACCAAGTAAGTTTATCTTGGTCTCATCAGACCACAGGACATGGCTCCACTTATCCATGTCCTTAGTCTGCTTGTCTTTAGCAAACTTTTGTGGGCTTCCTTGTGCATCATCTTTAGAAGACACTTTCATCTAGGACAAAAGTCAAGCAGACCAGTTTGATAGTGTGTCGCGTATGGTCTGAGCACTGACAGGCTGACCCCTTTAACCTCTGCAGCAATGCTGGCAGCACTCCTACGTCTATTTTCAAAAGCCAACATCTGGATATTACTCATAGCACGTGCACTTCACTTTTTTTGTCGACTATGGTGAGACCTGTTCTGAGTGGAACCTGTCCTGTTAAACAACCGTATGATCTTGACCACTGTGCTGCAGCTCACTTTTAGGGTGTTGGCAAACTTTTTATAGCCTAGTCCATCTTTATGTAGAGCAACATTTTTTTTTCAGATCCTTAGAGAGGTATTTTCCATAAGATGTCATGTTGAAGTTCAGTGACCAACATGAGAGCGATAACATCAAATGTAACACACCATTTTTACTTAGGGGGTACTTATTTTTGTTGCCAGCGGTTTAGACATTAATGGCTGTGTGTTATTTTGAGATCACATCAGATTAACACTGTTATACAAGCTGTAGACTGACTAATTTACATTGTATTAAAGCATCATTTCTTTAGTGTTGTCCCATGAAAGGTAGTACAAAATAGTATTGTGTTAAATGTGAGGGATGTACTCACTTTTGGGAAATACTGTATATGAAGCAAATAGTAAAACTATTTAAAAGTCTCGAAAGCTAGTCTACTTGTATTTTAAAAGCACACAGAGCATAGTTATCACAATACTTATGCCAAAAGAGTTGGTTCATAAAACGTCTTTGCCCCTACTTAAGGACTTTTCTGATATGTGCATAACACATGAATACAATGTTATAATATCAATATAGTTCGCAATGTTATTTAATATATTTCTCTTATTTTTATTTATTTATGTTGCAATTCTAGCAGTAGCAATAAGTATGTCACAGAAGACTACAATATGTGAATGCCCCCTAACCAAAGCAAAATTATTTATTGTTTCAAAGCGATCAATGTCATATGCTATTGATACATCAAAGACTCATCTTTAATATACTATCTGCAGTATATGAATAGCACACGAGTCCAGACCTCTCTTTCACAACTCTTTTCCTTTGATTTAAAAAGTCTTAATGACACACTACAAATGACACACTAACAATACATAGTTTTTAAATCAAATCAGTAACTGTAATGTGATTGCAATATTTTAAACTGTATTGTGCTACATTGTTAAGTAAAAAGTAATTAGATTACTGTAATGGATTATTTTGTACAGTTGGCTCTGTGTCTATGAAATACCTTATTTTTGTGTAAACATTTTACTACAGTTTGATTTGATGCTTAAAACACTGCCCCCGATAAGATTCACATATTGTGTACTAATCTATGTCGGCAGAACCCTACAAAGATCTTTAGCCGTAATGCCTGCACATGCATTCAGAGGTGCACCTACATATATGGGGATGGTAAATTGGCCTTTAATCTTATTACACTGGAAGTCCATACAGCAGGACCTCATACAGCATGTGCCACATTTTATCAGTAGAGTCAGTTATTAATGGCACAGAGTGCATGGAAAATTATAAGTTAGGTATTAGGGATCACGCATCAATTTTACTAGAGCAAAGACCAGCCTATGTAATTGTAAACCATTAAACAACTGGAAATGGCCTTCTGCCCTCACACATAACAGCAGACAAGCTAGCTGAGTGTTAAATGAATTATGCTAGCTCACATCAGTCACATTTAGAAAAGTGTGAGTTTTCAGTATTTTACTGTAGATATATACTATATTCTAAATACACTGCTCACAAAAATAGGGGATATGAAGCAAATAAAAAAGAAGCATTTGATTTTCTCTCATTAAACAAGACCATCAGAAAAGCAAATGAAAAGTCAAAGAAAGTTTGAATACGCAAATGAGATGCAAACTCAGTTATCGTGATTGAGCAGCATGTGACATATTCATGGGGATAAACAGAAGCATGTCGAACTGGACGAGAGTGCCACACATTGATCATTAATATGCCCGTTGCCGGTGCTGTTGGAATGCATGTATATTTGTCTTATTTACAAGTCTTATTTTTTATTATTTGTTTCTCTCCAAATCAACTTACACATATGCTATTTCTGCATTCAAGGGATTTAACCCTGCTTGTTAATATTCGGTCTGCCTTGTAGATCGCTGCATCATATGAGCTTTGCACAAAACCTACTAATTTTCAAATATTGATATTGGCTATAAGCTAAATAGCATAACAAGCTGATACATTTACCAAACAGGCAATGTTCTTTATAAGAGGAAATTATGATGTTTGTAAATATCTAATTTAACATAAATATAAACAATCCTAACATACAACCATTGTGTTTTCTCACACACAGACGACCTAAAGCATTTCCCTGTTGGGGGACTAACCTCAGGTTTCCAGGAATCTCGCTATACCTCAGACTACTTTGGCAGTGAGTACCTCCTAATCCTGTCAACCACACCTTACTCTTACTTTCACAGCCACATAGACTGTAATATGACACATTCATTGATTTGTCTGAGAAAGGTGTTAATAGAGACTGCATGAGTGCTAGATTGGACTTGCAGGTCTAATCAATCATACTAGCAGACAGACTTATTTTACAGTAGTCCATGTATGCACATACACTGTTGGGCAGTGAGTTCAAAAAGAAGAGTCAGTGTTGCTCCATTATCGCACCATCTGGTTATTGTTATTTTTGATATAGGTTTGCTATCTGAGGGTTTTTAATTCTGCTGGCAGTTTTAAAAACTTTACTTCAGTATTTGTAAACTGTAAATTTTACCAATGGGTCATCTCTGCTGAAAGGGGCATTGGACAATTCAGTGCCTTTGTTTTTGGCGAAATCATCTGTTGTTTCCTAGAGCTCACCAATTGAAATGGCTGATAGTGAAATAAGGATTTACAGCTTCTTTAGGTTTTTGTACATTTCAGAATAGATGCAGTTGGTCTGAGGAAGACCAGCTACACTATATGAACAGACGTATTGGGAACAAAAAAAAAACGAGCACCTTGCTCTGCTCTCTGCCTTTACAAAGATTTGGAAAAGAACTGGCAATGCTAAAGAGCTTACTGAACCAAAGTATGGTACTGAAATAGGTTGCTACTGTTGCAACAAGTCAGTTGCGAAATGTCTTCCCTTCTATGTATTCCACAATCAACTGTGAGTGGTATTATTGAAAAGTAGAAGTGTTTAAGAACCACAACAACTAAGCCACAAAGTGACAGACCACAAAAAGCTATAGAGTGGCCCCACCGAGTGCTGAGGCACATAGTGTATAAACATTGCACTTCACTTTCTGGCAATTGGATGGGCGAGTCTGGGTTTACCACCCTCATTGCATTGTGCCAACTGTAAAACTTGGTGGATAATGTTAGGGGTGCTTTTCAGGAGTTGGTCTAAGCCTCTTAGTTGAAGTGAAGGGTAATTTTAATGATTCATCATATTAAAGACACTGTGGACAATTGTATGCTTCCACCATTGTGAGAACAGTCTGTTGAAGGATCTGTTCTGTTCCAACATAACTATGCCCCAGTTCACAAAGTAAGACCCATCAAGGCATGGATGGGTGGGTTTGATGTAGAAGAACTTGACTCAACCTCATCAAACACCTATGGGATGGACTACAATATAGATTCCAAACCGTGCCTGGGCCAGGCATATTGTCTCATAAATGCTTGTAGGAAGCATTCCAAGAAGAGTGGAAGGCCTAATGGATTAGAATGAGATGTCATAAAGGCTACTGTAGGTGTAATATGTAGCTGTCCCAATACTGTTGTCCATATAGCGTATACAGCAACCCGTGGAGGATATTTTGCTTATTGTTGTATTTTTCTGTCATTTACCTTGTGACTCACAAGTCTGCAAATTGTATCTGTTGGTATCTGGTATCTGTTACTGCTGGTTCTGTTTAAAAGCTTTTTTACCAGCTATCTACTAGTCTTTTTTTCTTTTCATACACAGACATACTCCGAGTCACCAGGGTCTACATCTGACAACTCTCTTTAACCTTCTTTAGGTTACGTCATTGAGCATGCTCAGCGTGTGCCTCCTTCAGAGTATTCAGAGCCTGGTTTCATCACAGAGTCCTACCAGACCCTTCATCCGATTAGCTCAGAGGACCTGCTGACTCTCAAATACGAGAGCGAGTATGCCAGTGTCATTCTTCGTGACACGCCACTCAACCCACTTCAGGGCGACTACTTTGCAGTCAAGCAGGAAATCTCACATGATAACATGTGTGTGGGCCGCATTAGCAGAGGTAAGAAACAGGATGTGCGCATGTATAGAGTGGCGACTGGGGATGTAAAACGATATGATATAAACCAATAAATTAAGGGCTACAATATTAGAGAACTGCACAACCCAATACCTTCTACTTGAGTTGTGAAATGTATTTCCTTCGTTAATGTCCCCCCTTCTTTTTCATTTGCTTCCCTTTTTATTGTTAAGGATAAGAAAAGTATCAATTTCTTTAGGCCTGCCTTGTATTTGTTTGTTGATAGATTCAGATGTGTAGATTTTATTTAGTTGTATTACTGTGTTGGGTTAAAAAAATGTTTTTTGTTTAGAAAATTGTATTTATATAATGTGAAATGTATATGTTAATAATAATAATAATAATAATAATAATAATAATAATAATAATAATAATAATAATTTAACTTGTGAACTTTCAACTATCTGCATTCTTGCTCATGTAAAAGAGCTGCACCCCTTTTCCCTTTGTCATCATCACTGTGTCTGCTTGTGTGTGGTCCTTGTAGATTTTTGGTTATAAGACGTTCTTGCCTGTATGTCTTGCATTGCCACGTGTTCCTGTGCCGCTTGAGATTGAAGGGAACCGTTGGGGTTTTATTTGTGGTTTTTGCACACCTTGCTTTAGATACAGAAGACTGTGGCGAGCATAGATGAAAAAGGGAGGGCAACAAAAAAGAAAAACAAAGCTGTTTGCATCAAAGGGAGCAGCATGCAAAGCCACAGAAAGCAGAGCTCGTCCGACGTGTGCCTTTTATGCAAGTTTACATAAGCGAGCAATGGTAACGGGGATGGTGTTTTTGTCAAGCATCTCATCTTCTCGTAAGATACCAAAGGTGTGAAGTATCAAGCTTAGACTTCTCACGAATCTGTTCAAACAGGGTTACCACATACCTCCCGCCTATCTACTCCTTGTTTGGAGCAGGGTTCATGTTTCTCAAAAGTTCTGAGCGCAATTTTTCAAGATCTTTTCATGATGTGCATAACTTATGTACTTGACCATTCACTTTTTGTATTATCTGAGCCTGAGCAATGTCAGTCCAATAACTGACATGCATCTTGCTTTTTTCCAACATGGGGAAGTATTTGTGGCCCCACCAAAACCCACATGTGGGTTCAATTATGAAGTCTTCAAGTCTGGCCTCACTCTCCAGTGTATAAGCTTTCATAAGTGGTGTTCAATTGGTGCTGCACTTTTGTCTTTCCCCTTGGCTAAAAATAGTACAGTTTTATTTGATTCCACATAGAAAAGAGGCAAAATCGACACATCATGGCTGTAGAAATAAAAACCAGGAAAAATTTTGTGTGGAAAGGATCTTGGATTTCTGGATGGTGTCTTGTATTATATACTGCAGTCCCGGTAGCCTAGCGGTTAAGGTACTGGACTCTTGTTGGTCTAGGTTTCAAATCCCACCTCTGCCAAGCTGCCACAGTTTGGTCCTTAGCAAGGCCCTTAACCCACCATTGCTTGAATTGTAAGACTGTATGACTTGTAAGTAACTCTGGATAAAGGCGTCTGCTAAATGCCATATGTATTTTGTGTCCTGTGATCACGCCACCTTGACTAGACAAGTTCCCAAACATTGCTCATGGTAAATCTGTAGTTGCTGACATGCCGTAAGTCTATTTTGACATGGACAAACTTGCGTATTGCATTTTCACAATACATATTGTGCCATAGTGTATAGTATCTGCAATAGAGCCAATAGTTTGTTAGCATTTGAAGCAGAGCCTTTTTTAGGGGGGGGCACTGCAATTGTCTGTATTTTTTATAGTTTCAGTATAATTAAGTAATAAAATTGCTGGGGTTGATGATCGCCTTAGAATAGATTGTTAAATTCTTAAATGCTTTTCTTTTTTCAGGTAAGCTGGGTGGCCAGGACTCATTCGAAAGCACAGAGAGCTTTGAGAGCTGTGACCGTCTGACGCAGTCGTGGAGTAGTCAGTCGTCATTCAGCAGCCTGCAGCGTGTTCCTTCTTATGACAGCTTTGACTCAGAGGACTACCCCACAACAATGGGACATGGCCACAAGCCCAAAGGAACATTTAAAGACTACGTTCGTGAGCGGTCTGACCTTAGCAAGGACAAGCCGGTCATCCCTGCTGCTGCCCTCGCAGGCTACACGGGTCAGTTTGTCTCCCCAGGCATGGCATTAGTCAGCCTTGTAAATCTAGAAATTAGTTTATCATACTGTCAGTTATGAATCACAGGAAATGAAACTGATTAGCAATAATAGATCAAGGCCATTCTAAAACGTCTCTCAAGTAGCTAAGCAGGGTAAGGTTTAAGCTCCTCACTGAAACTGTGATATATTAACATATCTTTTAGGGTACAAAGGCTGATTCAAACACTACTCACTGAGCTGGTATTTTTTAGGACACATTTTTGTGAATTTAATGTGTATTCTTGACCTGGGGAATTGAACAAAGGACATGATCTTAGATCAGGATCCCAGTATGTTACCCGGGGCAACATTTCAATTAACAAATTACAATCACGTCGTCAGTGTGTGCTTCCTGTATGTGACGCGCCTAAAATTACTTTTAGACTTATCCAAAGAGTTTTGCGTGTGTCTCAGCATTCACTTTTAGAATTCAAAAAATGAAACAAACTTGCTTAGCAATAACACTGTTATTTAAATATTGAGCATTTAGCTGTAGTCTAAACCATTTATACCAGTTATGCTCAAGCAAGTACCTTTAGTAGTTCATGAGTAGCTAGCTAATGTTAGGTAGGCACTACATGTACAAGCGTCTCTGCTAAAACAGCATATGTTGTGTTTTTTCATGCTGGTGGTTATTTAGCAAGTCAATATGAGTTTCATGTTCCATACTGGTCCAAGTTGGTTTCTGTTGCTTAATGCTGGTGAACTCTTGGTGAATGCTGGTGAAATGTCTTGGCGGAACAAAGCTGGCTGGCCAGCATACTATTGTTCAAAATGCAACATATGCTGGTTTTAGCTTTTTTCCTGTTGGTTAAGCAGCAAGTCAATGCACATAAGTAGCATTTGTCACTTATATGGCTGATGAAAATGACATATAAAAGTAATGAATGGCTGTTTATGGTTAAATGACTTACTACAACTTAATATGATTAAAGTTATAAAACTTTCAAGAAATTTAGGAATAGACATTTCATAACTGCACATACTACTTCAAGGTTGTACACATGTTAATAGCTTTGGGAGCTATAACACATTTTACTTTATACCATATGCATAAACTCTGTTGTTTACAGGTGCTTCTAATTATGTATTTCATCTATAACTGAAAGGGCACAAGTGGTGGCAAAGTGAACTTATGCCATATCTGTAAAAAAAAAGAATGTACTTTGTAGTTTGTAGGCTGTTTTGGATTCACAGAACCTTGCACCAGTTTTCTAACCACAAGGCACCTCTTGGAAATGCTTGCAAACTCTAAATCTATGTCTCAGTGCTGCTGGCATCTGTGAGTGTGCCATTTGCTCAATCAGTTTGCACAGAAAAGCAACTTAAACAGTAAGAGACAACTCTCTCTGCACCACCCTCTCTGTGCACTGGCTAATCTTGGCCCGCATCTCAAACCTTCTTCCAGGTCGTCTTGGCAACACACAAAATGATAGCAGCCTGTGTGCACTTAACCTGAGAGTCTTTTTATCGTTCCATCTCTGGGAGGCTCTCTGAAGCTGCACTATAAATGCATACAAAGACGTTCTTCTTCATTTTAGCACACAACGTACACCAGTTTTATAGAGGCCTATGTAATTTCACAGATCTAAGTCACATGTTTATTACAGTGTACAGTCAGGACTTGCTTGTTTTTTAAAGTCACATCAGCATTAATGGCTTTCATAACAGGAATAAGAATTTTTACAATGATACTACTCAAAACGCTCACTCTGGGGCAATTTAGAATGGCAGTGTAACTCAACACATGTCTTTGGACTGGAAGGAGCCAGGAGTGCCCAAAGAAAAAAAAACACAGGGAGGATATGTAAACTCCACACAGTCTGACATCAGGTCAGACCATGGATTTTTGAAACTATACTGTGACCATACCAACCACTTGTGCCACCCTATGGTCAAGCTTACATTTTCTTTACCCTACTAAGGTATATATAACACAAAAGAAAACTAGTGCATATACTAATTCAAGTCTTTACATTTCAGACAAATGAATGTATATAAGAGAGGCAGAAAGAGACATAGAAAAAGATAGTGGGGCCTGCAGACTCATCTAATCATCCTTTCCATAATGACCTAAAAGAGCTCTTTAGAGCAATGGAAGCCACATATCTTTCAGGGCGCATTAAGTCCTGGTACGTGTGTAGATGCGGAGTGCAGATAAGGAGCACCAGAGATAAAAACAGCCTTTGCTTGAGCTTTGAGGTTTGCTTGTGCCACATTTAACATAACATACAAATAAGTTACAAATGCACAAGGGTTAGTATAAACTCTGTAACACATCTATTTAATACTGAGGGCTAAAATTTAGTTTGCTTTGTGGCACAGTTTAGCCACATACATGCTACAGGAAGCTTTCTTTTGAACGTAAATATGGACATTGTGCACAGCAATATTATGATAATATTTTTTTCTATGGTCATATGGAGAGGGATTGCAGGAGGTACTCCAGAGAACACAAAGAACCGATATAAAATAAGCCCTGGATATGAACAACAATCTATTACAGGACCAGAAGGGTTGCTGATGTGATCCCATCTGTCCTAATCTTTCAAGCACAGCCACTAGTGACTATGTGTGGTGCCTTACCCTGTTGCACCTACTTCTGTGACTCACCAGGCCTTAGACCATTGTCAGGTGCATGTGATTGGGAGTAGTTTTCCTGCTAAAAGGAATTATATAGATTTTTCTATGTTAGATTAATAATATATGCATATGACAACATGCACTAACAGCCAAGCGAGTTCAATTTCTACAATGTAATGTACATGGTGAGACAAAAGTCACAGGACATGTCGTGGCTATGAAAAGGCAGCTGCGTTCCCCGGACATCAGAACATCAAAATAGTCAATTCTATCTTCAGTTACTTGTGATGAACAACAAAAGTTTTGAAATTTCTGTGTTAGTAACTTTTAAACCACAAGTGATATTGCAAATTGGATTGCAGCAGTCAATTTCTTTGACATGCTACATGCCATACCACCTTTCCATTAGAAATCCTTGCCCTTGATACAAAATGGCAGTTTTCAAGATGGTGGCCATGTTTCTGACTAAATATATACAGCAGCTTACAAAGTGAGTAGATTTGAGTACACATTTTTGTAAATATTTTATTATATCTTTTCATGGGACAACACTGAAGATATGCGACTTTTATAAAATGTAAAGTAGTCACTCTACAGCTTGTATAAGTGTAAACTTGCTGTGCTCTCAAAGTTACTTAACCATTAATAGCCATTAATATCTAAACTGCTGGCAACAAAACTGAGTACACCACCAAAGTATAAATGGCCAAATTGTGCCCATTAGGTGTTATTGCTCTCTCACGCTTTCACATACTGGTCATACTGGATACTGCTCTCTTACACTGCTCATGCTCATAGAAGTTCAACATGGCACCTCATGACGAAGAACTTTCTGAGGATTTAAAAAAAGTGAGCTGGCCAAAACCATACAGTGGTTTCACATGGCAGGTGTTAGTCAGAACAGGCCTTGCCATAGTTGTCAAAAAAAGTTGAGTACACATGCTCAGTGTTATACCCAGAGGTTCTAAAGATGATGCACAAGAGTGTTTAGGCAGTGCTGGAAAATTGTTGCAAAAATAATTTATCTAATAATTACACAGATTGTACCCTTACGTGTACTAGGTAATTTATATACTTGTTTTGGATAAAGAGATTCACTGACTGCTAGATAAAAGATGTAGCTGAGAATATACGTGTGGTGCGTAGTAGAAGTAGTGGTAGTAGTAGCTGTTGTAGTCGAGAATAAAGTGGGCTGATATTACTGCCATAGATATCCTGGTGATTCTTTAGCAGCATTTACATTTTTACAAGGCACAGCTCCAAGATGCCTGGTTTAAACCTGGCCCAGGGTTCAATCTTTGTGAAGTGTGCATGTTTGTCCTGTGTATACATGGATTTTCTTTGGGTACTCTGGCATTCATAGACGGGATGTGTTAATTGGTGTTTCCAACGTGCAATTGGTGTAAGAGTGCTTGATTATATGTGCACCGTGGTTAATTAGCACCTAGCACCTAGCACCTGTCTAGGATTGCTCCTGCCTTGTGCCCTGTGCTGCCAACTAGGCACTGGCTTTCCCACAAGTAGAATTTTTCGAGCAGAATTAAGTGGATGAGACAATGAATGACTCTAATAATGAATTTTGATAGCTTTAATTCATTGATTAATTATTCTAGCATATCTTGACCTGTGACTCACATGGCATTGTGCTGAATAAACCCCAATGGCCAGAAGATATTAGAACAGAGAACCCATAACTCCTGATATACATATTTACAGGCTAATGATAATGACATTGCAAATATTCCATATTTGGTAATCAGTCTTGGTTGTCTACATCTTTATGTCATGTAGGGACAGAAACTGGGTTTTTATGTTAGTGTATTGCCCCATCTCAGCGATTGCTTGTTGGCTTTGAAGCAAGTGTAACGTGTAACGTTATTTCATCCGGTTGGCACAAACCGCAAGTTGAATGCAAGCTGATAGGTATATAGAGCTGTGTACAAAACTTAAAAATGCATGCACCACGACACGCTTTATCCAGGCACGTAACTTTCCCAGAACAGAAATCATGTTTTTTTTTTTTTTTAAATGTGCGCCTATGTAAGGCACACATGCTTTACAGTGTGGGTATGCTGATTTAAGGGCATAAAACATTTATACTTGATTAAGAAGGGCTGCTTTCCCACAACTACCTGCTCACATTAATATGTTCTAACACCCACACCCTGTAGTTGCACAGTAACTCATTAACATCTGGAACACAATTATTTTTCATATTTTTAGCTTTGGGGCTGAGTCTATAGTGATGTCAGGAGAGTGGAATTCGTATTACAAGTGAAAATCGCGTGCAGCGACTCAGTGTAAAGACTGAAGGCTTTGTGCTGTTCTGAGCTTGTTGCATTCCTAATAGCATGAAGCTGTGCACTTGTATAATGAACTGGATGTTTTATTTACCACAATGCTGAAGCTTTGTCATAGATTTCCCAAAAACATAAGACCAACATACCATAGGTGGTCAAGGGAGTGTTGAAAGGGATATTTAAAATATTTGTTTTCTATGGTTTTGGGAAAGTGTAACTCACACTGTTAACAGAATTACATGTCCACTCTGTATGCGTAGAAAGATAGACAGTTTACATTTTAATTAATGTCTACGTTTGATTAAAGAAAACATAAAATCTGATCCCCAACTTTACAGTACAGTTGTGCTTAGCCTGAGGACTCGACCCTCAGCACAGTGCCATCTTTAAAGCCATTGGTTTACAGGTCATCAGTTTGAGCTTAACTAATTTAGCCACATTCAAATCTAAACTTACTCCAGTAAAAAAATAGATGAAAGCCAAATACATTTAAATTCAATGTTCACACAATATGTAATGACACTTTGAATGGTTATTCTAATGTAAATTTATTTTTTTGCCTTTAGGTAGTGGACCCAGTCAGCTGTGGCAATTTTTACTGGAGCTCCTCACAGACAAATCCTGCCAGTCATTCATCAGTTGGACAGGAGACGGCTGGGAGTTTAAACTCTCCGACCCTGATGAGGTGAGAGGTTATAAGGGCAGCGCCTAGAACCATCAGCATGGGGGCTAGACAGAGGGTCAAACTGCAAAACAAGACACCCATCCATAATCACAATAGAGCATTTGTTTGAATGGGCATTTATGCACAGCATAGAAGCAGTGTTGGGCAGAATCGAGCTTTCATTGGAAAACATTACACGTATAATTTAGTATAATTCAAAGACTTAGTAAACTGACATTTCAGTATATATTAACATGTCAACACTTTATCTGTGCAAAACAGTTTCAAATTTGTATTATCCTACTGACTGCAAACCCATAGCTATTTAACTAAGTAGATTGGTACAGGAAAAGACAAGATTGTTTTTTTGGATTTTGTTTGTTGTTTTTAATTCAGTCTCCCAATTGATATTTATATTGTTCACATCACAATAGCAACCATATTAAAACTGTGGAACTTGAGACACAACTTAGATTGTTTTTTTCCCGTTTGTATTCTTTAAAAACTGTTTTGCTTGCTATGTCTCCATTTTCCACAATGTGGCTTTTCATTTGTATGCTTGTCAGACTACTTGTGAGTAACCGCTGTTAGCCAGACCTAGCATGGGATGAGATTAATTTTAGCAGGAATTTTTTCTATCTCTGTGTGTGGTGGTGGGGAGATGGGAGTGTTTCTCATGCTCTTGTTTTTGATGGTCTATATTTTAGAAAGAAACCGCCATTTAATATATGCAGGCCCCAAAGTTACTTCCACATATGTGTTTCATGTGGATCAGCCATTAAGAAAAAATGCTCCATCTAGGCTGCTATAAAATTCTTTGTCAGACATATGGATACAGTGGATAGCCAATTTATTAGCTATAGCCAACTAGCAACTATTAAGCAGACAGAATGTATGAGAAATCATCTACTTTTTAGTTACGTTTAAGTTTAAGAACATATATGAGATACATATTGTGCTTTTTGTGGTTAAGCTGATTTGTGACCAAGTATAAGCTATAGACTGAATCCCTTTCCTCTCTCATACAGGTGGCACGGAGATGGGGCAAGAGGAAGAACAAGCCCAAAATGAACTACGAAAAGTTGAGCCGTGGCTTGCGGTATTACTATGACAAGAACATCATCCACAAAACATCAGGCAAACGATATGTTTACCGCTTTGTGTGTGACTTAAAGAGCCTTTTGGGTTACACACCTGAGGAACTTCATGCCATGCTGGATGTCAAGCCAGACACGGACGAGTAAAAGATTTGACTGGGTGGACTGGGGCCAAGAGATATTTTCCTTGCCTTGATAACAGTGGGTTTTCATTCTGGGCCCAGTCTAGTCTTGTTTTAATACCTAGTAATGGTCCAGTTTTGTTTAGAGCTCATTACTGCAGCTCTCGCAGACGGCAGCATTCCAAACCAAAGTTCATAGCCTGTAGCGTATATTATATTTATATGAAGCTCTGAACAGAAAACTGCCATTCTGACCCAGCAACACCACCAGAAGACTGCTAGATAGGTGTGGGACTATGAAGGAAATAAGGACTAATTTCTGAGGTGGACACTGTATGGATGGAATTTCCTGTTTTCAATATGTTGCCAAAAGTGGATGGTCACCAAAATATTTACTATTAAGTTACTGTCAATGTCCCTCTGCATAAGACATGGACAGAGTCCTCAGATGGACTACACAGTTTTTTTTTTGTTGTTGATTATTTTTTTATTTTAATAAATGTTTGTGCCAGTATTATTTTAGTTCTTGCCTCATGTAAGTATGAAGGGTTGGTATTGAAAAAAAGTTACATTTTTGCCTCATGTCACAGTCAATCCTTGCACATTACTCCGATAAGTAAAAACATGTGATACTAGCGACTGCAGTTTAACCCACGCAGTTTAGTTAAAAGGAACGGTTCTCACTCCAAACCGAGAATTGGTGTCAGACACAACTGAAAGTAGCCGTTTTTCTGCTCAGAGTCTGTGAACACACCCACCCTCGACTTATGAGGAGAAGTGTTTCGCTTCTAACCGAACACAACTCAGGCAGCTGTTGAGTGTGGCCTGCTTCAGATCTCATTTTCTAAACTGTAACTGTCAGACAAAGGACTTCAAGCATCTCTTGCCTTACTTTTATGTCTATATTAAGACTTCAGTCACTCACCTTTTGTGTCTTGCTTTGTTTGTGATTTCTATTAAGAATTGTCTATTGGGACAGTGATACAAGTGATATTAACATGTATGTACTGTAGTTTCAGAATAGCATGTAAGTGGGGCACAATAGAAACATGTGATATCATTTAATTATTGCATTTCTCAGTCATCTTTTAGTTGTTGGTAACAAGGAACAGGTTTCCTCATAAGCAGTGACCAAACTGTAGTCAACACTTGATAGTGATAATATAAGTGGCTGAATGTAATGGAGATCTTAAAATATGCAGGGATTAATCACAAAGCCTGATTTTCAACCACTAAAGTTTGAAGTTTGAGATGAAGTTTGAAAGACTGAAAGTTTGAACTGAATAAGAGTTATATTTGAAGGGTTGAGAAAGTAGGGATGTGACCCTTGGCTGGTTGGATTTAGACTATTTCAAGTAAACAGTCAATAACTTAGTTATGGTAAAAATGGTATAGCATGATAACATTTAGTCATCTCAGATGACTAAATCGCCTTATTGTTCAATATTGTTTTGACGTGTGTGCATTAGATATAAAGAGCACTATCCATGAGTCTGTGTTGTGTGAAATAGGTTGGAAGGAGGACATCAGAGTGTTAGCAGAGCAAAATTTGCTACTGCATTTTCTATGACAAAAAAACATCCGTCAAAGAACGTTGCTGAATTTTAACTGTGACTGGCCAGTATAGTCAGAAGGCCTTAGTTTCACCAAAGTCTTGTAAAATATTTGTCGTGAATTACTTGGAATAGTACAACCCAAAGGATATGTACTAAATTGTTTATTAAGTAACATTAATTAGTCCATGCAGGTGATCGAAAACTGTCAGCAACAAAACAGTTGACAGTTAACCTCACAGGGTTGGTGCTTTTATTTGAATGGGACCATGTATTAAGAAATAAATGGCAGATAAAACATTGTGGTAGGGAGTGAACAGCTAAACAATAATGACTGAAAACAATTAGACAATGACCAAATATGCATGCAGATAATAGATTGCTGTCAGTCATTGTCTTTGCAAAATTGTATAGGCCTGATATTTTAAACACGACAGTGTTATGCATCAGTACATTATAAGTAGCATGACACTGGTTCATATTAGCTGCTTTTGTTATGTGTTCCTGTGTGGGATGGGTACAGAACACATGGCCTAGTGGGAAAAGCCAAAGTCAAGACGTTTAATCTAGGAAAATGTTATTGTTTACAGTGGTGGAATGCTAGCCATCTTGACAGGCTTAGTACTGAAATTTGTTTAAATTGTGTTTCAAAACTCTTTTATGAAAAGAAACCAAAATGAACAAGTAAGCCACTGTTAACGCAGTTTTAACGTCCAATGCATGTGAGTTAGTTGATTCGAGATTTGGTGCTTATTTGCACTACTAAAGGATGGACCCAACGTGAATTCCACTCATCCCTCTATCTGTTATTGTGAAATGAACTCAACTAATGCATTTCGCATGGAATAAGCAAGAAAATATTCTGCATAATTCAGCTAAATCAATCATGCCTGTTAAGCCTAGTGGGGTAATGAACTCTCTTTCAGGGGTACTGGCATTCTGAATTTAGGAAATGAAAAAAATGTTTCTGTGTGGATATGCCACTGTAAGACTAAGGTGTGTCACATGACAATGTTTCACATGTTGTATTCCGTCTTGTTTTCTTAACTCATACTTCACAATGTCAGAAAATGCCATATGATAATATGTTTATGATTGTATGTCTTTTTTCTGAAGATACAATGTTAAATGTCAAGCCTATTCATTGCAATATGAACTAAAGTTATCAAAAGTGATTATTCTTATGTGCATAAAGTTTGTGAAGAGGGATTGTCACAAAACCGTAATGAGGAAAACTTTAGTTTTTTAGTTTTTTGTATACTTCATGATGTTTCTGTATTTTTTGTTGTTAAATGAAAAATTTAATGTATTTAGTTCACAAAACATTTGAATATTTTTCAATAATTTATATTTTATAAACTTTGAAATATGAAATGCAGACAGCTGGTGCTTTCATGGGAAAATTGAGGTAGAGCAGGACTAAATGTAGCGATTTCTTTTTTCTTTTTTTTTTTATACAGAACAAAAAGTTGATATGAAATTTAAAAGACCTGTCTGCTTATACAGTTATATAAAGAAAGGCTGATGCTGGCCCATCATTAAGTTCTGCTGGAGAGTTTTATAAACAGTAGCTTCTATTTCTTATTGTACTGCAAAGTGTTATCTTATAAAATGTTCATGAAAAATATAATTTTTTTGTGGTTGTGTTATTCTTTGAGTAAACTTGACAAGGGCACTCCCACACTGTGACACAGATGTACTTGCAAGCATATATACACACATGCAGGATTTTGTTCATGTGAGCTGTGGTTAAGTTTATTATAAACCATGCTTGAAATATACCAGCAGTGTCAATCATCACCCACAATGAAGCTTGTCAGCTATGCTAAGATGTATATTAAGCACAGAAATTATCACACTATATTTCTGGTTATACAGCATTTCCTCTTGGTTGGTTTCTACAGAGCCCCTTTTTGGGGAGGTCTTACCCCAGACTACCTCATTAGTAATTAATCCATATCCAATGTAGTTAAGTCTAATTATATATTTTTACATAAGGTTTACAGAAGTCATAAATGTCTATACTTCAATTAAATACAAGCTAAACCGAACCAAAAATATTCTGTAATTGTTCTAATTTTTAATGGAAATTTGAGTCAACCTGTCGTAACATAAGCTTGATGAGGATAGGTTTTGAATTAAAATGATACAGACTGACACCCTGTTAGCCCCATTCCCCCCTTATGTAATGATGACATAAAAGCAATTCTTGGAAGAAGACATTTGCTTTTACATTTTTGCCCCTGACAATTGGAACATCAAGTCACTGTGGTTAACACCAGCCTTAGACATTTAAGTCACCTAAATATATTCCCTCTAGTAAGCAGCAAACTGCTTAACAACTGGTTTAAACGCCTGCCTGTTGCATTTTCAATGCTAACTCATATTTTCCGTTGAGATTTTTTTTTTTTCTGTTTCAGAAACACATACCGTAATTTTCATGCTTAGTTAAAAAAGAACAATAAGTGGTATTATCTTTTAATAGGTGCAAATTAATAAATAAATTATCTAATTAATTAATTTACACTGCTAACATGAAGCTTTTTGTTTAAACAGTAAAGTTTTAAGGTTCATTTACGAATGTAAATCTGTATTATAGTGCTTTACAAATGTTTGCCAAAGTAATCCCTTGCCCATGTGGTTATATCAGCTATTGATAAATCACGATTCTTGATGCAGTGCCATCTGAGTGATCAGAGATTGCAGGTCTTCAGTTTTCAGGTTTGCACTATTGTTAATTATGGGCTGAAATTCCTCCAGGTTCTGTGAATTGTTTCATGATATTAAGTAGATGAAGAAATAAACAAATCCCTTCCAGCATTTCAATAATTTCCTCATGTATTTGTTGAAAAATGGCATATCATTTGCCCACCTTTGCTCCTCAGAGGTTATTTTCTGGACATTGCTTTAGTAATAATTAATGATCACAATCACCTTTTTGAAATCATATCATTATGGTTAGGCAGTAATTATTTTTACTTCAATACTAGCCCTAAATTGCCCTAAATTGCCCTATCAACTTTTTATGTGTTGCAGGCTAGTAGATTTTATTTTAAAATAATTTTTTATACTGTTCCAACTTTTCTGATTTGTGGTTCCATCGCTAATACACAGAGTGGTATGTAATAAAAAATATATTGTTTAAAAAGGCAGGTTTACTATGACTTTAAAACTGTCTGCCCTAGTGATAGTGCTTCTTCAATTAGACATTAGGTTACTCATCAACCAACTGTTGCGACTTTCATTATGCTTGTCAGCATGGACTAAAGTGGGTTTAAATGAACTGGCGTGGCATTCGGGCACTCTAAATAATTTGTGAAGGATTAAAAAAACCTTGTTTTCTGCTTTCAGATGCAACTTGATGAACAGCAAGAGTTGAAATGAACACTAAACCCCAATCACGATTTGCTGGAAGGAAATCACACTTCATCTTGAGCCAATCACATTTGAAGTAGCTCCTGTATCTTATTGTACATCAAATTGTCATCTTTGACCATTTACATCTCCTTTCCCTATCAGTACACATCTACCACCTACTATGTGCTAATTTAGCCCTTGTATATTAGACATATTTTAATAAAGGTGTATTAAACTGTATTTAACTAATTAAAAAAATTGTGCATGTTGGTTTGTGAATCTATCTCTGTGGTTAATCTGGACATGTAAAATAGGTATAACCTGATTGACAAACCTTATTATGACTTACATGCCCCCTTGGCAGATGTCACATGAGCACCAAAGGGAGCACACTCAAGTCATATAGATATTTGTAACTACAGGCTCCAATAAATTCCTCGTGGCAAAATAAAACAAGCAATGATTTTTAAACTCACTTTTAAACTGTAAACTGACCTTATTTAGAAGACAATCTTATCCAGGGTTTGGGAGAATAATGACAGAAAAGAAAAAAAATCAATGTTGGTGCAGTTAGCAATTAAAAAATAAGGGGCTGAAAATACATACGTTTTTGTATATCCAGGTTTTGGGGCTGCTTTACTTAACAATCTGTATGGGTTGGGTGATCAGAAGCTAACCATTACAGAAACCAAAAAAAGTACAACTATAAACAATGAACTATGAAAACTCAGCTCTCTTTCGAACAGCCTTGAGCGATGTAACATTTGACACACCACCAAGGGAGTTAAATTAAAAAATAAAGTTTTAAAATAATTTCCTGACTATTTAGACTGGATGAAGAGAATGTATTCAAAACTTTGTCACAGAATGAATGAAAAATTGTTATTAGAATCATTTCATAAAGATAATCAGCTGTTTCAGTGAAAACAGAGCCAGTTGTTGCTAAAATTATAATCTGGCTTTGTTCACACCAATAGTACATTTTAATGTAATAAGGTGATATAAGACTAAAAAAAAAACTGTAAATAGGCAAAACTGTAAATAAAGGAGAAAGAAGTAAATAGATGGCAAAAATGAGTTAGAAATTGCTTTACAAAATGCTTAGGATAACCTTAATTGCAAATTTTCTAATCTCCCAGTATACCCACAGCATGACAACACACCTGTCACAGTAGGAGGAAACATTTCAGAAGACTGCCAGTTTCCCCAGTCAAGTTAATACTAGTACGGTCCATTTTATTAACATAATTACTTAATTTTACAATAAACCAATAATAGTTGTTCTTCTTTGACAATGAAAGCATGACCTTGTTTCCAATTGCAGTTCTATAAGACTTTGTAGGAAAAGCTAGGCCCAATCAATACACAATTTCCTGAGACACTGTTCCACTGGAAAGCCCTAAAATGGATTTAACTGTGAAAATATTAATCATAAATGGTTAACTGTACATATATACCATTTAGCAGACAACCATATTTAGGGTTACTTACATAAGTGATTTGTATTCTTCTTGGTGTACATTACCTTATGCTTGTACAAATAGCCACACATTCCATTGAATTGTATTATATAACTGTAGGTGGACATCCCTATACACGAAGACATCTTTTCTGACTTGCTTTTTTTCTTATTTGTTGAGTCTCAGATACCACAAGAGTAGTTTCTAGGGAATTTTACTCCTCCAAACAGTTTATTGTTTTTATTATAGGGGGTTAAAAATACTATTACTATTAATTACAGACTTCCTTTACGTTTGGTGTTTTCAGCTATAAGAGTTGAAAAGTACTTTATCAAACTTGGTTTGTGGTATGGCTAATAAACTTTTGGTACTCCAGTTTGCCATACATGTAGTTCACTGTGACATGCTAAACAAATGGCTAAGCGTGCATCATGATAGCATAATATCTCATTTACTCTAAATTTGGGGAGACTTATGCTACTAATGTCTGAAAGGTCTGCAAAGACCTCAAAAGTGTAAATAGCACAATGACTTCACAAATACTGGTGTGACTGCAATTAGGTTGAAATACGTTCATTTTTTTTTTTTTTTTGAAAAATCAGTGTGGTGAATCAAAGCACTACTTGCATGTGTTATTACATAATAAACTAAATCAACCTTTTAAGTTCCATTTTGCAGATATGTTCTGATATTACAGCAGGAAATTAAGGTAAGGGGTGGGCACTTGGTAAGGGGGCTTTCAAATGTGCATATTCATAGGTAAGCAACATGACGGTTCAGTGGAAAGTCTAATGTAGCCTAACTGATAAACAGATCTGGGTCTAAGTCCTGACCAAACACCAAATGTAAGTTTCCAGGTTCTTCCTTGGTCTGTGTGGGTTTCCTCTGGGTACTCTGGTTTTCTACTATGTTCCAACGACATACATTGAGTCAGTTGGCATCTCTTAACCAAAGTGTGTGTGTGTGTGTGTGTGTGTGTTTCATGTATATACAGTATTACACTGTAGAAAGCTCTGACATTTGTACTTTGTACATGGTGGGGACACCTTACTAGTCCCCACAGTTTTTTTTGTTTTTGCAAAAACCGTACCTTTCTTTTGACAGGTACCTTACAGTTAAGGTTACCTAACAGTTAGGGTTAGGTTTAGGTACCGGTACACTGACTACATTATTACATTAGGTCCTCACAATGATAGAGAGACAGACTCATAATGACATTTGCCAACACACACACACACACACACACACGCACATACTCATACATATTTATCTTAATTTTCTTAGGCGATCAGTCAATAAGACAGATTATGACATCTGTTACTGTTTGTGTTTTCTTTGATGACTGTGTAGTTAAATGTGTGATGCACAATGTCTGCCATTTTACCTCCTTGGGGACAGAACTGCTGCCAGTGTGGTCCACAGCAGTAGCCTCTAGGGACGTAAACTCTATTCTACACTTCTTGATGATCCTTCAGTCTCACACACATACACAAAGTGACTTTTGAGACACCAGTTCACCTAATGCATATCTTTGTAAGTGCGAACTTCACAAACACACAAATTCTGTGTTGAGAATTGAACTAGGATCTCTAGATCTGTAAGGCAACAGTGCTAATCAACATGTCACCATGCCGCCTCAATTATTTTGTTATTGTTCATATGTTTTTATGACTGATTTATATTTGTCAAATTACATACTGTAAATTAAAATAAGTTAAATGTAATATTTTCAACTATAATTATATCACTTCACCAGTACACTGGGGTAAGGAGTCAGTACTTGAATGGTCAGGAGCTTTTCTAACTGGCCAACAGCATGGTGGTGAAGTGGAAGGTGTGGTAGCCTCACTGATATATAGATCTGAGTTTGAGTCCTGACCAAACTCCATTGCGTGAAGTTATCATGTTCCAAAGACCTTTCTAAAATAAAGAAATCACTGAAGTTAAGACAGTGAGTGTGTTGTGTATGCACTTGGATGGATTATAGTTTATGTATTGTTTTAAACTATACTCCTAGGACATAGTTAAAGCAATATTAATAAGTAGATAGTTTATGGCACCACTTACAGCTTCTATATAGTGTCATTTAAATTGAATGACTGTCATGAACTGGGGGATATTGATGAGAAAATCAATGCACAATGATCAAAAGCAATGATGGAATTTATTACCTATATTGGCTGGACTGTGCATGGGACAACAACTTTTATACAAAGCTGGTCTGTACAGCAGAGAGACAAGTTCCATTTGCACTTGTGATGCCATGTGGGAAAATGTTCATTAGGTGAAATCATAGGGGATTGGACAATTCATCTGGAGCAGAAAATGGTTTACATTTATACCTAAATAATTAAGCAAAATATGTGATCCTCTGACAGACAACAAGTGAGAGTGTTTTTTTTGTTTGTTTTGTTTTGCAGAAATATCTACTTTGCTGACAGCTGGCCAACTCTCTTGCTATTATATAATTGTAAGCATTCAAATAAATGTTTTATTTGAAACTCTTGAACTGAAGGGAAATATGTTTATAAATGATTTTGGTTTTGCTTACTGGAAAATGTTTGATAGTAAAGTTTAAATCATGAATTTAGGCAGGGTATTTTTTATATGCATAACCCTGTTGCTCATGTCAATGATTAGGATTTAAATTTACACTTACATTTTGTTAAGAATAAATCTATTAATAAAATTAATATTTAGGTGAAAGTTAATTATGTATGTGCGGCTTTGTTGCTATGAACAGTAGGGGATTTCAAATGGGTAATTTGCATATCTTGCTGGAGAAAGTTTCCATTGCATTTGAGCGCAGAAAAAGAGAACAAGTTAAAAAAAAAGAGTGCAAGTGTGCAAAGGCATGTCACACCTGCTGGCATTTGGAAGCTGCTCTCTGCCTGCCTGGTTTACACACGTGCATGCATACTCTCTCTCTCTCTTTCTCTCTCTCTCTCTCTCTCTCTCTCTCTCTCTGTCTTTCTCTTACTCTGACACGCACTCACACAGTTTAGGTAAAAGTATGTTTATGGGGACTTTTCAATAATAAGTACTGTAGCTTAGTAATGATACACCCACTCCAAACTTTTGTTTCTTTTTTTAAATAAATGCTAGGTTCCTGTAAATAAGCAATTAATTATGTGGAGACAAAATGTCAAACATATCCAATTATCCAATCTTTTAATATTACATCAAATATTGTCCCCACATGTGTAAGAAATACCTCGTAATTTACACACAGCCACCCACCCACCCACGCACACACACAGAAAGTGTAGTGATGTAGTGTGCCTAGTTTGTCGAGTCCTAGCCCAAATATTTATGCTAAAGTCCGGCAGGCTCCAGCTGGCTTATGTCTCTTAAGACTGAGCATACTCCCAGAAAGCCTGAAAATTTTCACTTTAACCACAGCAGTTTTAAGGTTCAACCCAGCGCTGCTCAAAAATTCTCACCTCTACGGCACAAGAGTTCACCTGGCAAACATAGACCATTTAAATTGCTGTAGCATAAGGCAGAAATAAACAACAAGCAGAATATGGAGGAAAGCCGCTTAATAATAATAATAATAATAATAATAATAATAATAAAAAATGTCTAACCCCTTTTGCTTTAATTCTTAGATTTAACAAGGTGCTGGGAACATTAGTCTGAGATTTTATTTCATGTTCACGTGATAGCATCATGCAGTTGCTGAAGATTTCATGATGCAAATCTCTTGTTTCACTACATTCTAAAGATTCTCTATTAGACTGAGATATGGTCAATTTAAGAAGAGGTGAAAGGGAGTCGTACATGTCATTATTGCAGGAATCAAGGTCACTCAGCAGAACATGGCCAGAGCAGCACTGTCATTTTATTC